>CAUYON010203102.1:0-26852 GCA_963573935.1 Arctocebus calabarensis | reverse complement strand
ACTCTTCCCAGCAAAGTATCGCAAGAATGTAAAAATAAATATCCAATGTACTCAAGGAAGTATCTATCCTTATCTGTCATCTTGAATATAAATATTTGTGTAAGTTTGAAATATACCTTTTACTCTTGCTTATGATAGTTTTAAGTATCAACCTGAAAACAACCTAATATTTATTCTTAAAAACTTTATGACAAAGAAAACATTACCAATTAATAAGTTTAGGCTATTTTTGAGTGTTGATAAAGTTAGATGGGGAAAAGCAATCAAGGTAAATGTTACTTTCACATACCATGTCAAAATAAGTTTCACATGGATTAAATGATTAAATACCAAAGTTAAATCAAACATTAAAAAATATATATACAGATATTTAACTAATCTCAGTACATAAAATAACATTCTATTAATAGAATTAATGAAAGAAATAATGGAAGCAAGTGGGAAAATATGGTTAATATTAAGTCTCTGTAAGAATGAAACAGTCTTAAAAAAAAAGAATGAAACATTCTCGAACATGAAAAACTATCATAAGCAAGAGTAAAAGGCATATTTCAAACTTACACAAATATTTATATTCAAGATGACAGATAAGGATAGATACCTCCTTGAGTACATTGGATATGTATTTTTACATTCTTGCGATACTTTGCTGGGAAGAGTGTGTTTCAGCTCCATCCAGGTAGATTGAAAAGATGTAAAGTCTCCATCTTTTAAAATGGCTGGATAGTATTCCATGGTATTCATGTGCCAGAGTTTGTTGATACATTCATAGGTTGATGGTTTCATTTGATCTGCTTATTGATTTGTTGTTGTTGTTGTTCTAGTGATGCTCTCTGGATTATTATAGTTCTATAATTGTTCAGAGCTCTTTTTCAATTTTTTTACATGTAACTAAAAAAATTTTTTTTCATAAGTATATCCTTTATGAGGGATTGTAGAATTACCTTTTATAAAATACAGTTGAGATTTGTCAAGATTACATTAAGCCTAGGAATTCATTTGGGAGAACTTTCTTAGCATTTCATTATTCACCAAGCATTTATTGAGCAAGGCTCCAATCTGAGTGCTGAGGTTGCAGCAGTGAATGTGAACGAGGTCACTGACTCAAGGCTCTTTCTTCTGACCTATCATCCAGTGACATTGCATGCCTCTCAATACATCATTTTAAATCCCCATTTATATGTATATATTTCAGTACTTTTTTTTGCAATAGTTGTAGCTTCATGCGTATGGATCCCATCAATTATAGTTGGGAGTTAGAATTTTCAGTTAATCTGAAATTTTACACTGTCTCTGTTTCAGCTTCCTGTTATATCCCAAATGTTTTTATTAGTGATCTGGCATATTGACAGTCTTGTTGAATGGATAAATTTATACTTTGGGTAAAAGCGTAAATAAATATTTTGTCTAAATTGTTATTTCTGGTACATATTATATTAGTAATCTATTACTGCATACCATATTACCCCAATAGCAGTTTAAAATGACATAGAAGTATTATTTAATAATTTCTATGGGTCAGGAATTGGCCATGGCTTAGCTGAATTCTCTGCTTCATAGTCTTAAATCTATAATCAAGGTATTGGCCCGGAATCTGTGGTCTCAACAGAAGGTTCAGCTGGGGAAGGATCAACTTCCAAGTTTACCCATATGGTTGTTGCCAAGATTCAATTCCTTGAGGGCTGTTGGCTGAGGTCACCCTCAGCATCTTGCCAGAATAATATCTCCAGTGTGATAGCTTGCTTTATTAAAGAAAGCAAAAGAAAAAATCTGTTAAAATGAATTAAGCCACAGTATTATGTAGCAATCTTAAAGGGATCATGGATTTTATTTCTAGGAACATTGGAGATTCTCACAGTGAAAATCTGAGAAAGATCCTTCATGATTCTGACAAAATAAGAGGAAGAATAAACATTGTGAAGTATGATCAGAGTGTTCTTTACAACAAGAATATAGTGCAAGAGGAAAAACTTTACCAGAGTTCTATTCTAGCTAACAGAAGGGCATTTCTTCCATTCTAGTCTCCTGTGTCTCATTGAGGGGAAAGGTGGAGCTATATGCCTGTGCAGTTCACAACTCAGAGTGACATACTTAAAAGATGGGAATTCATCACAAGATCTTAAAATGCTCTCCTTTCTCCACATTTCACCACCACACCAATAGAACTCCAGTATAATAATGTATTATAGCTGAATGAGCTGCAAGACATAGATGCTGTCCGAGGAACACTACTCAGGGAAGCTCAAAGTCATGTGAGGAGACAAAATTAAAGACATTAAAAGGAAGGTGATACATCTGGCACCTATATGTACAGAAAACATTAAACACAGCTCCAATGCTGAGCCAGATTAGCATAAATCCTCACACTAAAAATCTATTTACCTTAATTCCTATTACCAATACAATAATACAATATGCCTGCCATTAAGCTAAAAATTATAATGCATGCCAAAAGGCAAGGAGAAAAATATAGTTTCAAGAGACAAAATAAGCATCATAATCAGACTGAGAGATGACATAGCTTTTTGGAATTACCAAACAGGGAATTTAAAATAAGAATGATTAATATGCTAAGAGCTTTAGTAGAAAAAAGTAGACAACTTGCAAGAATATTTGAGTAATGCAAGCAGGGGGATGGAAAGTCTAAGAAAGAGTCAAAATAAAATGTTAGAAATCAAAAACACCATCACAGAAATTATAAATGTCTTTGATGAGCTCTCAGTATGTTCAACATGACAAAACAATCAATGAGCCTGAAAATAGGTCAATAGAAACTTTCTAAACTGAAGTGCAAAGGGCAACAAAATGTAAATAAAACAAAACAATAAATTTCAAAAGGTTTATGTAATAAACTGCAGGAGAATTAGAATACCACAAGAGACAAAATTGAAGACAGAGCAGAAGAACTGTTTCACTATTTAAAATAGTGATGGCTGAAAAGTTTTCAAAATTAATGAATGACACCAAAACTTAGATCCAGGAAGCTCAGAAAACACCAAGCATAAAATGTCATATAAATATCAAAGCTCACCAAACAAATGAACCCAGAAAAACAAACAAATGGAAAAGAAAAATAGAAAATTATATTTAAACTGCAACAAATAAAAAACAAGAAAAAAAAAATTGAAAAAAACCAAAGGCAAGGGCGGTGCCTGTGGCTTAAAGGAGTAGGGCACCAACTCCATATGCCGGAGGTGGCGGAATCAAACCCAGCCCCGGCCAAAAACTGCAAAAAAAAAAAAAAAAAAGCCAAAGGCAAATGAGATAAACACCCAGAAGAATAAGGGCAAGAATTATAGCACACTTCTCATCTAGTGCAAGCTAAAACAAAGTGAAGTTCGATCTTTAAAGTGCAGAAAGAAAAAAAGCACCAACATAGAATTCTATATGCCACAAAATTGTCTTTCAAAAGTGAAGAAGAAATACTTTCTCAGGTAAACAAAAACTGAGGAAATTAATCACTGCTAGCCTACCCTGAAAGAAATGGGGGTTTTTGTCTGTTCGTTTTTATTGTTGGGGATTCATTGAGGGTACAAGAAACCAGGTTACACTGATTGCATTTGTTGGGTAAAGTCCCTCTTACAATCGTGTTTTGCCCCCAAAAGGCGGCACACACCAAGACCCCACCCACCTCGCTCCTTCCCTCTCTCTGCTCTTCCTTTCCCCACCCCTCCCTCCTTCTTTAAGAAATGTCTTTTAAAAGTTCTTCAGGAAGAAAGAAATTGACATAGGTCAGAAAGAAAAGAGAAATGTCAAAGAAGAAATAAATGAAGGGAAAATAGTTTATTTCTCTTATTCATAATTGATTTTATAGGAAAGTGTTTAAAGCAAAATGTTAATAATGGATTAGGTAAAGACAGCATATGGAGAAATGAAGAACAGCAATATCACATGGTAGAGAGAAATTAGGAATAGGCTGTTATAGGATACCTGCACTAAACATCGGTGGTGATACTCTTTGAAAGTAGATTTGTATTAGTCAAAAACATATATTATAAATTCTAGAGTAAGCACTAACTTTTTTAAAGTACAGTTGATACAATAATAGATGAAATAAAATAGAATTATATAAAATTCTCAATTAAAACCAGGGAAGGCAGAAAAAGAGAGGACAATTTAAAAATTCAACATTAAGGAAAGTTGCAGGACTAGTCGGTATCATTTCAACTATATCAATAGTCACTTTAAATGTAATGAGTCTAAACACCTATTAAAGAAAGAAAGTGTAGAGTGGTTAAAAAATAGGACCCAGTGGTGTTGTCTATTAGAAATGAATTTTAAATATAAAATCTCAAATAAAGGGATGGGAAAAAATGTACCAACTTTAACCCAAGGAAAGCTGAAGTAGTTATATTAATTTCAGACAAAGCTGACTTCAAAACAAAGAACAGGGAGGAAAAGGAACATTACATCAAAAAATAGGTTTAATTCTCTAAGAAGTTACCAAAGATCTCTACTGTGCATGTGCCTGCAAAACAGCATCAAAACACATGAGGCGAAACACAGGATTATAGTTAGAGACTTCACTGCTCCTCTTATGTGTTAGTCACTGAGAGATCAAACAGGAAGAAAATCAGTCAGGGTTACATGACCCAATCAGCAGGATTCATGGACTTGATCTCATAGACATCTCGTACCACCAACAGCAGAATTCACATTCTTCCCAAGATCCTGTGAAACATAACACCAACAGGGGCCACATTTTGCATAACAAAGAACTTAAAAGTATAGAAATTAGCAAAGCATGTGCTCAAATCACACAAGAATGAAGTTAGAAATTAATAGCAGAAAGACAGCTGGAAAATATTTGCCAAATATTTATAAATTAAACAACTTATTTCTAAATAATTCATGGGCCAAAGATACCTTGAGAGAAATTTGAAAATATTTTCAATTAAAGGAAAGTATGACTTATCAAAATTTATGGGATACAGTAAAAGTTATCCTTAGAGGACAGTTTATAGTATTAAATACATACATTAGATAAAAAGAAAAATTTAAAGTTAGTTATAGCTTTCTTCTTTAATGATTCTTGTTTACAAGAATGGATTATTTTTAAGTGATCTAAGACAGAAGTTCCTTGATTAGGTAACACAAGATTTTATAAATTTGACTTTGCATAGATTGTTTTACTAAGTTATATAAAATTTTAGAAATTTAGTTTATTTTTTGCTATACATGCAAATACAAAAATTTGAGTATAGGTGGCTACCTTGAAGTGAGAATATAATTTAGACGATAATAATTTTACTACCCAATCTAGGGCATGATATAGAACAGAAGTCCTCAAACTTTTGGCCTCAGAACTCCTTTGTAAGATTAAAAACTTATTTATAACCCCAGAGAACTTCAACTTATATTCATTGTAGCTATAATTAGAAATTAAAACAAATTTTAAAAATAATTATTAATTTACTCTTAAATAGCCATAATAAACACACATGTTAATTTTAATGCAAAGTATATTTTCCAAAACAAACACATTTAGTAAGAATAGTAACAATTTATTTTTGCAAATCTCCTTAATGTCTGGCTTGAGACAAGTTAAGTGGACTTTCCTATCTCTTTCTATATTCAGTCTTTTGTGACATATTGTTTTGATTGAAAGACATGAAGAAAATCCAGCCTGACACAGAGAGAGAATTTTGGCAACCTTTTGGATAAGTATAATTTTTCTTTGATACTACACCAAAACTCAACATGTGGCAGTTTCTTAAAAGATAATCGCGATATGAATCTGAAAGTATTGTCAACGAACTTACCTCTTCTTCATATCAGTACGTTAAAATCAATTGGTCTAGTTTGTACTTTGAATGGACCTTTCACTCACGTCTGATTTTGTAACATAATGCATTGGACAGTTGCAAAATGTTGCTTCACTGAGTTATACAGATTTCCCAATTTGATACATTTCATTATTCAGTATCAACAGATCACGTTCATTACTATCATACCACTCTTATCAGAAAAGCCTTCACGTATTGGAGAAGCTGTCAAGTGCACAGTGGCAGATACAAATGTTCCAAAATTCTAATTTTTGCTTGATAGCTCAAATTTTATTTCTGGCAACAAATACCGTCAATTGTTTTCCTTGGAGTGACAAGTTCACTTTGTTCATTTTTGACAAAATGTCTGCCAAATACTTAAGTATGAATAACCATAGTTTGTCAGTCATTCTTTCAAGTAAAAATGGCACTCTATGTAAAAAAAAAAAAAAACCCTAGCTAGTTCAGCTCTCAACCCAAATATCTGCATAGATGTATATGGGACTTCAGTATGTAGCAAAGTGCTGTATGTGTACTTCCCATTATGTCACTTTGAAGGGTTAAGATTTAATAAAATTAATAATTAGTGGCTCGGCACCTGTGGCTCAAGCGGCTAAGGTGCCAGCCACATACACCTGTGCTGGTGGGTTCGAATCCAGCCTGGACCCGCCAAACAACAATGACGGCTGCAACCAAAAAATAGCCAGGCATAGTGGCGGGCGCCTGTAGTCCCAGCGACTTGGGAGGCGGAGGCAGGAGACTCGCTTGAGCCCAGGAATTGGAGGTTGCTGTGAGCTGTGATGCTACTGCACTCTACCCAGGGTGACAGCTTGAGGCTCTGTCTCAAAAAATAATAATAATAATAATCACTACTGCATCATCAGGACATTATTAAGTTACACTGGCTGATTTTCCCCCCGTTAGGGCACAGTGATGAAAATAGGACAGCTAGCACAGCTTAGTGCCACTGCCTCGATTCAGGCTAAGGTGCTGGCCCTTCACCACCACTGCTTTTGAGCCATCAGTTCAAATGTGGGCATGATGAAACAGGCAGACAATGTGTGAGTATTTTTATGAAAACAGTTTTGACCCCACGGGCCCCTGAAAGATTCTTGGGGACCCAGAGGGCCCAAGGACTTTGAAAGTTGCAGTGTAGGGAGGCGATGAGGAGAGTGACAAGGCCTCTTTCAGTCACGTCCAGGGAGCTCCGTGCCTGCCTCTTCTGCTCCCATCACAAGACTGTGGCGCCCGTAGGTGGTGTGGAAGGGAGACGCTGAGGAAGAAGTACCCAGACAAATGCAGGCCATTCCAATCTGATCAGGGAGAAGTTGTAAACGAGTGCAATAAACAGCCTAGAGAGTCAGGGTCACAGGAGAATACGGTGATTTTTGCAAGTGATGGTTCTAGGAGGTAGTAGTAGGTAATGACCATCTTTGACTACTATAGATTGATGGAGGTGGTAGGAGGTGAAATTGCTTTTGGGGGGAATATGGAAAAGATCAACTAGCAATGGAGCTGAGGTCGGCACGGATCCTGCCATTCCTGAATGCACACAAAGCTAGCAGTTAGTGAAATGCTGGGTACAGTTTCATTCTGATGGAAAATGAAGGGAGCGCACCTGAGTTGACATGAAAGTGTTAAGAATGTGGCTTGTTCAGCTCTGCGTGGCTTTGGGTATCAGCTTGTTTTGTCTTAGAGCCATGTTGCCAGGTCTGTAAGAGAGGAAACCTCTTCTCAGAAAGTGACCAGTTAAAAGCAAGTGAAAGGCATTGTGCGTTTCGGGATGTTTGAGGAGTCCATGAAAACAAGCGGTGAGGCCAGTCTATCCTGGGACGAGAAGTCTTTTCTTATTAGCCCGCACAGTTCAGGAGATATTAACCAATACCACAGAGTCCTCCAGTCAGCTTTAATCCTCCTTCTGAGTTTTATGGAGAAAAATATCTCCTAGGGGCTGAAGTCAAAGCAGAAGTGAATGTAAATAAAATTAGAAAATCAGGTTTTCGGGCTGTATCTGTAATAAGCTTTCAGCTGAAATGAAATGTAATTAGCAAGTACGATAATGCATTTTGCTTCATTTAGCTCTTCAGTGGGTTTGTAAACAAATTCTGTCGGTTAACTTGTAAAGCAGATGCATCCACTACACCCTGGCTAAGCATGTTATAGAAGACAGCCTCATGCAGGTGCAAGAAACACAACAGGATGATCCACTTACCAATTTACAGTCGGGAATGTTGGCAACAATGAACATGCGCCATTTTTAAATGCTCCCCATAAAGAAGGTTAAGAAGTAGTTCATCTGAGGGCTTAAGAAAGAAAAGCTGAGTAATAGTATTAACATCAGCAGCATAAACTTTGTTTATTTTGTAATGTTCCCATGAAGATAACATGAAATGTCATTTGGGGTCTGAGACAACATTGAATGCTGATTACTTCTACCAAAATATTAGCAGTGACCTTTGGGTGGAATCAGAGATTCTTTTCAAATGTTTTTGGATTTTGATATTTTTTTCTTACTACCTTTACGATGTAAAAGGTTAATTTGGAAAAAAAAGTGAATAAAAACAAAACTTTGGGCTCATCCCAGGAAAGATTTCTAAAATATAAATTTTACCAAAAAAACCCAACATATTTTAGTCAGTTTGGATTTGGGGAAAATCAAAGCTTATATACTGCTAGGCTTTATATCAACATAGTCACTGAATCAAGGAGCGGAGAACCTAATAAGTAAGGCAAACAGGGTAAATAACCTGTGGTGCTATAAAGGAGGACTGAGCAGAGACAGAGGATGCCCAGAAAGGGAAGATAATGTACCAGAAAAGTTAAGGACTGAGCAGAGACCAGAGGATCCCCAGAAAGGGAAGACTAACTTACCATGGACCCAATGATGGCATTTCAATTAGATCTGTAAAAGCACTTAATAGGGACAAAAATCTAAGGTGATAAAAATATTGGAAACTCAATAGTACCTTGATTCTCATAGGCACAGGAGGTGTATAGTATTGCCATTCATAATATTTTCTCAAAATGCACATAGAAATTCTGAAATGTCTAGGTTCTTGCCATATTAACTATCAGTAATAATAGGGTAAATGTTAAAATTTCTTTAACACTGAGCATGTACATGAATAAGTGATCCTTGTCACTTATTCTTACTTCAACTCTCAGGAAGTTTTCTTTCGAAGATTGATAGACACATGAATAATTATTGTGCATTTTCAATGCAAAGCCATTAGCGTGGATCTCATGCAAAGATTCTTCATTCCTATTTGTCTATTAGAGGGTGAACTTTCATATAGGCATTGCCTATTCAAAACTTTTAAAAAGCTTTGGTGCTGTATCATATGGTCATCTTTCTATCCCATATGACTCCTTTGCCTGCAATAATAACTCCAATATGCTTTTTAGCTCCAAGTTACTAAAATCTAAAGATAGTCTTTCTCCTATCCCCAGAGCTAACTTCTACGTATGATTGAAGTCAGATTTTAGCAACAGTTTTGTTTATTATGGGCAACTATCATGACACCTAAAAGCAAACTACATGCTAAATAAATGTTCCTTTTCCCTTCCTCTCACCATCATCATGTTCTTTAAGACCCAGAGTAACTTAGTAGGACTGGAAATCCTCCCCACATGGATTGTTCTCTTAATTTTACATTATGTCAGTTCTACTCATCAGCTCTTGTGCACGCCTGTCCCGTCTCAGATGTTTTGAGCCTACTCCAAGGCATCTTGCAGGCTCTGTCTGAACGGTCCAGCTCCATCAGCTGTTCTGATGGAATTCAAGACGGTGCCTCTGCTTAGGAGCGACACACTGACTATTCCATGGCCTGTGGCCTTTGGAGGAAAGAGATCACTGGGAATGAGGCGTCGCTGGAATTTCCCTGTCCCTTGTTATTGCCCTTTTACTGGTGGGGTGTGTCTTATGACTCCCAAGCCTCCTTCTGGGGTTTGTGTCCCTTTTTGTTCCCACCAGGCCCCAATCTAATGGTGGGTTCCTCACCTTCTTCTCTGGCAGACCACTCAGAACCACCTCCGGGGATCACGGCACTCACTCTGGTTTCTGGACCTGCTTTCAGTTCCCAGCCTTCTCCTATGAGGCTTCCATGGGGTCATCACCTTAGTGGATGCAGATGAGCTTTGCTACTTCCCAAGCACTGTTTTATGCCATAGGCTGCCCTAACCCCAACTAGGAGCAGCAACTCTGTCTTTATCCAGGAAATTCTTGCTACTTCCCTCCCTGCTGCCTCCCTACCACCCCTCGTCCTGTTCCAGCACCGAGGGTCAAGGGCCCCGCTGTGATCTGTAACATTAGATGGAGCCATGAAGCTCAAACATCCTAGAGCCAACTCTAAAACAAATCATGATGTCCCCAGGTACCATGAATATTAATTGAGAGTTTTTGCATTAGCTGAATAGTCTTCTGCAAAGTGTCTCAGGGAGAGAATAGAGCAACTATTTTTATGCTAGGAGCTAGGGATTCCCAGAGCTCCTCACAGCCATTCAGAATGCATTAGTACAGCAGTACATATCACCAAGGGAATTTTTAAACTCAAAATGTGTATTTGTTTTTAGAAGAGGATCACAGTTACTATACATGAAAACCTTTTTATTTGTATCTCCCCAAAGATGGTTGAAGTGAGTGTAAAACACTCAGAAAACTATTTCTGTAAAGTGATGGTCCTTTTTAGAAATGCTACTTTTCTGTGCTCAAAATAATTCTAAGTGAGAACCCTTTTCCAAGAACTATAATTTATTTTTTTTGTCAAGAACTGCAGTACTATGAGTACTTACATTTTATTCCTAATGCAAAGAACTTTGCCGTACATATGACTATTGCAATGCCAAATTATTCTTGCATGAATATTTTTATGAGGGAGAGAAAACTGATTTTTAATTTGAGAAGACAATAGAAGAGAAATGTCATTATCATATGCAAAAATACTTTGTAACTGTGATCCATGAAATAAATATATGATCGTGTTATTAGCGGACATAGCCCTTGAAATAAGCTAACTTTTGATATGGTATGAAAATCAAGAAGGCCGTCATAATAGTGGAAAAATGGATTCCAAATTGCAATTGTGTTTGCTTTGCAAATTCACATTTTTAGGGTTTAAAATTTTTATTTTATGTAATCTTTTGCCCTTTTTTTTTCTTTTGTTTTAAAAAATTGGAGGAGGATAAAGTGTGTCTACTGGCTGCTGTATCCTCACAACTTTTCTTGTTATGAAACATTAGGGGATCCTGAGACATGGAGTAAAAAAAATGATAATGTATCCTAGGGGATAAGGTCAGTTACCTAATCACCATCCAACACACTTCATTCTTTCCTCCAAACCAGCTTGAGTTGCAAGATAGACCATCTTAGCAATAGATGTTTAATTTGTGTTGTTTAAGTTTTTTTTTTAAACTTAATTGTTATTAAATTATAACTGTATACATTTATGGGGTACAATGTATATACAATTTGGAATGCTTAAGTCAAACTAATTAACATAACCATCACCTTACTTACTTATTTTTTGTGGTAAGACATTTATAACGTCCTCTTAGTCTATCTGAAATGTACCCTTGCATTGTGCACATTAGGTGAGATCCTGTGTTGTTTAATTTTCTGAAATAGATATTGGGTAAATTGCATTAAATTTCTTTACTACAGAAATATATTGTAGAATATATCTTCTAAGTTTTTCTAGTAGTCTGTATTTCAAGGAAAATCATAGTGGAAGGATGCTGCTGGGTGTGGGATGAGAAGGTGCCTCTTCTCCAGGCTCTAGACATACTCCTCAAATTCAGTGTGCATCTGAATCACTTGGGATTCTTGATAACGTGCAGGTTCTGATTCAATAGATCTGGGATTGGTCTAAGATCCTGCATTTTTTTTTTTTGAGACAGAGCCTCAAGCTGTCAGCCTGGATAGAGTGCTGTGGCATCACAGCTCACAGCAACCTCCAATTCCTGGGCTCAAGTGAGTCTCCTGCCTCCGCCTCCCAAGTAGCTGGGACTACAGGCACCTGCCACTACACCCGGCCAATTTTTGGTTGCAGCCGTCATTATTTGTTTAGTGGGCCTGGGCTGGATTCAAACCCACCAGCTCAGGTGTACGTGGCTGGCGCCTTAGCCCGTTGAGCCACAGGTGCTGAGCCAGATCCTGCATTTCTAATAAACTTCCAGATGGTACCAGTGCTGTTGGTCTAGAGACCACACTTTGAGTAGCAAGGCCTAGAAGTCAAAACTATTATATCCCACATTTATAAAGCATCTTGCCTAAACTTGCTAGGCACTTATTGAATCGAGAAGACTTGGCACATTCGCCTAATGTATTTTACAGCTAAGTTTTGTTCATTTCAGTCAAGTCCTTTCAAATTTGTCCAAAATTATTGGGCAAATGAACATATACATAATTGCCAATATATACAAACTAGCAACTAATATTTATAACTTGAGATGGATCTGACTGCACAAATCTCTTCTACATACGTACAGCATAAATTGTTCCTGAGATTCTGATTCCAGTTTTGATTCTGCTGAATTTGAATTTCAGAATATGTGTTTAACAAAATCTCTTAAACCACTCTGCAAGGAGCTGACATGAATCATACATATTCCTATGGTAAGAATTTCTGATAAAAGGAGAAAGAAAGCAAAAACCCATTGTAGATTTTAATAATTTCCAAAGAGTAACGAACAAAAACAACTCAGGAGAGGAGTTATTTGGAGATATGGAATTTAGGGCAAATGAAGTCACTTTTCAGGAATGGTATTCAGGAGAGAAACCCACAGCTAAGCTGGGTACAACTGGGAGTTAATAGCCGGCAATAGCATGAGATTTTGCTATCTCATGAAAAGCACAATTTCCCAGTTGTGGTAATAACAACAATGATAATGATGTGAATTAATAAACTTGCTCGGAAAACCACCATTCAAATACACATCGGATAATGTAATTAGCCTCGGCTGCACTTTCTCTGTCAATCGCAAACTTACAGGGATTGAATTGTTAAGTACATTTTTCGCTCTATGATTCTGCGAAGTTTATTTTTACCTGGCAAATTATTTTAAACGTGAGACAAAGCAGGGCCGCTGCGGTAAAATCACATAGAAGCCTGTACCCGGGCTACCCAGGCCCAGGCCCTCCCTGCCCGGACCGGGTGCACAAAGGGCTGGTGTGAATTTCAGCTTCTGGGCCTGCTCTAAATCACCGGGACTGGAGAAATTAGAACTGACACCGTTTACCCAGGGGCCTTTGCCGCAGAGTATTTTTTTTGGAATTTTTACATCAGTCTCAGAACGCTCTGGCTTCATTAAGTCACACGTGTCATTATGGAAGGAAGGAAGGCGAGCCCCCGTTGTCAGCTAGGGATTGTTTTCCCTTTGTTGCTGTGGTATTTCCCTTCCCTCTCTTCTCCCCCAAGATATCTACACTATAAAGACCTCAAGATTCTTTATGTACAACCTGTGTCAGCTTTCCTAGTGCACTCACTGAAGGAAGTACCTGGTGTTCCCAGGGCAGAGCTTTGGAAGCAAACTCCATGCCCCGCTTGAGGGATGTTTATAGGGCCACCCTTCCACTTCCCAGTGGTCTGCTCTTGTTTTTCTCGTACCCAGGCCTCCTTCCTTTTTAAAGCGAGGGAGGAAGTCATGAGAAATAACTTTTTCTTTTTTTAGGAAGAGGAGGAAGATGACTGTCATTGAAACTGATCTGTCTACTCGATAACAAAAACTGTCCCAGCCTCCCACGGCACACAAGCCCCGCTGGCGGGGAAGAACAAAGCTACCCTCAGAGAGGAGTGGGGAGGAGCGGGGGTCATGTATGGCCTCTCATCCCTGTGGCACCACAAACCATTTTATCATTCTCTGGCCCTGGGACATGAAGGGAGGCACTGTTTGGAAAGTTGCCTTCCAGGCTGACTTGAATATATTTGGTCTTTTGTTAGTCCTAGAGGCTTTCCCCTGCCTTGTCCTGGGATACTCAGTGTGGGCTGAATCAGGGAAGCTTCTGGGCCTCCTTTCTTTGTTGTTGGTTTGGTTTGTGTGATGGTCTTTATTTAGTGTTTCCTGGCTAGCTTCCGACCTCCCTCTTCCCTGTACAAATTGGGAAACTTTTACTGGTATTTGGGAGTCAGAGAAGATCCTTTTCACCTCCAGGTCAAAAGCAGCTTTGATTATTATTTGCAGAAATGTTGCGTACTGTGTGTATTTTGAAAATTTAGAAAGAAGTAAATAAATGTTTTAGGACTAGAGAGGTAGCTGTGACCCAGAGATACTTCATCATTGTCACAATTAGTATCAATATCTGAAAAATGTATTTTGCCTAAATATATAATGGTAAATGATATTATTTCCTAAATTGCTAATGCTAAAATGTCCATTTAAAAAAATAATACAAGTTGGGGGGGTTGGAGTTAGTGGGATTGACTATTAGTGGGTATGAGGTTTCTTTGGGGGGTGATTAGAAGATTTTAAAATGGATTGAGGTGATGGTTGTGCAACTCCGTGAATATACTAACAAACATTGGATTGTGTACTATGTAGGATCATCTGGAGAGCTTTTCAATTTTACTAAAGTCCAAACCCCACCCACGACCAAATGAAAAACCGGGGGTGGGAAGAGGCCATCAGTATATTCTAAATATCCTCCTCCTCCTTACAAATTCAAGTTGAACATTTGAAATGGTTTAAAATCATAACAATGTAAAAGACTCTCTTTTCGTCTTCTCTCCCTCCATCTTGTCTCGGCTTTCCCTCTGTACAGAAGTAACAACCGCTCTCTCAAGCGCACCTTTCTGTAAACCAGTGGTGCAGGGGGTGTGAGGGTCACTAGAGGAGGCTTACACACACACCAAGTTCCTGATTCACAAGGTCTGGGGCAGGGCCAAGAATGACATTCCCAACAAGGTCATGCTGATTCTGCTGCCTGGTGGAACCCCTGCTCCAGGACAAAAGGAGATCAAAGATGAGAATGAGAAAGGGCGGGGGTAAGGATTTAGCAAGAGCTGGAGTTTGGCAGGGAAGCTTTCCATGACCAGAAGGGATGAGGACGATTAAGGTGTCTTCCTTAGACAAGCTAGTAAAGGGAGAGCGAGAGTCTAGTCAGTGTTTTGCAACCTTTTTTAATCTCATGACACACTTGAACCTATAGTTAAACTTCCATGGCACTCTTGAATTATGGTGATCAAAAACAGTTAAAAAAAAAAAAAAAAAGAACATACTTACAGTGCTGTGAACTTCTTCTGAAATAATTTAATTAGTGATCTTTAAAAATTTTTGTGGCTCACCTAAGATCCTCTCATCCACACGGGTCTAGATACTGAGAGACTTGATGCTAAAGAAATGCCAGGCCACCCATTGGGCACTGTCCAGCAGCCACTAGCTGTAAGTGGCTAGTGCACTTGAAGTGCAGCTGATCTGACTGAGGACATACATTGTTAATTTTATTTAATTATATCTAATTAAATAGGAAATTGAAAACCAACATTGGATTTAGGTAATGGGAAACTTAGTATGCTTAGAACAACTTGGTATGTAAATCTGTGTTTTCAACTCTTAATTTTATGAAACTTAAATGCAGAACAAATATTTCCCCTGGAAATGTAGTGTACAAATTGAGATGTGATAAAGGCATCAGAAGTGTAAAGAAGTAACCACTGTGACTAGTTTTAACCTAACACTTAGCACGAGAAAGAGTGTGATTTTATATTTACCTGGATTTGAAGAACATTCTCCTAAGTAAAGGGTTTCAAGAATAGAAAAGCAAGTATCCCATGCACTCAATACCATGTTGAAACTTGCACATCAACAACTACAGGCCCACGTGAGAAGAAAAACACAATTAAATTCAAGAAGGGAGGAGGGTTTCAGTTGAGTTCCCACCTAATAGACAGACTTCCTGGGTGTAGGACTTCACTTTGCAAACATAAATAATGTAACCTAATTCTGTGTGCCTTCATAGTAATCTGAAATGATAAAAAAAGAGAGTCAAGTGAGGGTGAAGGTAGATAAAATAGGAAATAAATACGAAAATATAACATCAATAATCTTATATTGACTAAAGGGTGAAATGACAGTATTTTTGAACTATTGAGTTAAAAATATATATAAAAAATAATGTTATTAATTAAATAAAATTATCTCCTGTGTTTTGCTTTTTTCATGTTCATATTAGAAAATTTAAAATTGGCTCTGCGCCTGTGGCTCAGCAGGATAAGGCGCCAGCCACGTACACCTGAGCTGGCGGGTTCGAATCCAGCCCAGGCCTGCCAAACAACAATGATGGCTGCAACCGAGAAATGGCCGGGCATTGTGGTGGGTGCCTGTGGTCCCAGCTACTTGGGAGGCGGAGGCAAGAGACTTGCTTGAGCCCAGGAATTCGAGGTTGCTGGTGAGCTGTGAAGCCATGGCACTCTATCCAGGGTATTAGCTTGAGACTCTGTCTCAAAAAAAAAAAAAAAAAAAAAAAAAAAAAAAAGGCTCGGCGCCTGTGGCTCAGGGGGCTAAGGTGCCAGCCACGTACACCTGAGCTGGCGGTTTCAAATCCAGCCAGCCACGGCATCCATCCAGGGTGACAGCTTGAGGCTCTGTCTCAAAAAAAAAAAAAAAAAAGAAAATTTAAAATTACATGAGACAGTTCTATTTCTCTAGAAAGCACTGAGTTATATTGATGCTGTCCAATAGAGTGGTGATTAGCTACATATTGCTATTTAAATTTTAATTAACTAAAATGAAATAAAATTTAAAATTCAATACTGCATTCATTTTTTTTTTCTTAAGACAGTCTCACTGTGTTACCCTCAGTAGAGTGCCATGGCATCATACACAGCTCACAGAAACCTCCAACTCTTGGGCTCCAGCGATTCTCTTACCTCAGACTCCCAAGTAGCTGGGACCACAGGCGCCCGCCACAACGCAGCTACTTTGAGAGACGAGGTCTTGCTCTTGCTCAGGCTGGTCTCGAACCTGTGAGCTCAGGCAATCCTGCCTTGGCCTCCCTTGGTAGGGATTACAGACGTGAGCCACTATGCCCGGCCTCAGTACTGCATTCTCACTAGCTGCATTTTAAGTGTGCCGTTGTTGTACATGCCACACCGGCACAGACATAAGACATTGATGTCATGGGAAGTTCTGTGGAGTAGCTTTGGTCTTTATCTTTTCAGGGAATTAAGAGAGGTAGTCTTTTCCTAGGGGTGACACTGAGAATTAAGGTATGAAATAGGAGTGGGTGGGCAGCTGTGGCTGTGGTCAGGGAAGGGGAGGGCTAAAATAAGCTGACACTAAAGTGAGCGGAGTGATGATTAGCAGTGATGTGGGGAAGCAAGAACTACACTGCTTCCTAGAGTGGCCCTGAACGTCCCCAAGCAAAAGTAACCTTTCCCTCTTGTCAACCCTGAGGCACTTTGCACTTCTTTGGTCATTTTTTGTATGCTTGCAACTCTGACTATTTACATCCTTATCCATCGCCCCAACCCCCCTCACCTCAACTTCTCCTATGCCTCACCCGGCCTCCACACAGAAACCCTCATCAAACTGGAAGTGCTTTGAAAACTAGGACAATGCTTTCCCCATTTATTCCAGTTTCTGGATCTCAATACATTCATGTTGAATTAAGTTTGATTGAGATTCTGGTAAGTCTATAGCCTATAAGCATATATATGTGTAATATGTATATATATAATATATATAGAGAGAGAGAGCATGCACATGGATACAGAAGTTTAGGTGGGAATTTGAAGAATATCTTTATACCTTTCTGCCCTCTATGTCTTGTTCATGATGTCGGTCAAAAGTTTGAAGGAAGGCATCCTTAGGCAAATATGACGAAGCTGGGCCATAGCTTTACAGATTTTTAAGCAGAGAAAAGTGTGGTGGCAACATGAAGCGTAGATTGATCCGTGATAATGATGAGACTCAAGAAGAACATGACGCCCCTCAGTCCCATTCATTCAACATCTTTTTTGTACAAGGCACCGTGCCTAGCTCTGCCTGTGTACGAGGCTATGGCAACAGTCCCAGGCCAGGGTGGAGGGCTGATTGTAATGTAGAAATTAGAAGGTAAAAATGGACAGGCAGGGTCGGTGAGTCTCAGGGTCCTGGTCCTCAGGCCAGTGCCCACTCGCTGACTTGGGTATGATATTATTAGAGTAAACTAGAAGTCCAGGACTCAGAGAGCCAAACAGGAGAGTCTAACATCCACCTACATCAGGGCGATGGTTTGAAGCCCATGACTGACACTTTAATCCCTCAGCAGCCAGGGGTCAGGGCTTTTTGTGCCAGGAATGGATCTGTTGCACCAATGTCAGGGTAACATAGAGCATGTGCCTGGAGCAGCACGTCAGTCTGTGTCATCCGGGGTGCCCCAGAGCCTGCACGTGACATAGGCCAGGACATCCAAAATGCTAACATCAGCTTCCTCCTGACTGCACTTCACATCCTTTCAAGGATAATTAACAATTTGGCAAAATTGATTTTGAAAAGAGGGGAAACAAAGACTGAATTTTATTTACTTTTTTCTTCTCTTTGCCCTAAGATCTGTTTCCCTCTGTAGTTTTTACAGTTCAAGTTCATGCTGTAAACAATTGACTCGGATTTTATTCTTGAATTTGGGGTAATTCTTTAGTTGAAGGGCCATCTGGACACATTTGTCATGACCCTCCTATGTACATTTCCGTAACCTGGACCATTAACGGGAAAATGCAGCCTGAATTCTGCACAGGGCTCTGGAGACAGCATGGAAACCCCGGGGAAGTGAAATGGAAAAATTTAGTCCGCCCAGCCTCCATGTGGGGGGCTGCACATTTGGATAACTGGAGCCAAATCCTCATTCCGTGTGACTCCAGGGGAGCGTCAGTCAGCATGGAATTCAGTGCGGGTTGGGCAAGGAAATGACAGAACATGAGACCGCCAAGTTTGAGGCCTGTTACGCAGTTGTGACCTGGCCTAAAAGATGGTGCCGAGTTGTGTGTGGGTAACTCAGCCATAAAAAGGCAGCTGTGGTCTTATTAGTCGTGAACTTGAGATCATTTTAGTAAAAGACAAATCGCCCCTAAATGATGGATCTGGTATTTGGAGGAAATGCCGTTCTCTGAGCTTCTCTCGACTGGAGACACTAGCCAGACGCTTGTCCCACACCCAGAACGGGTATTTGTGGTGTGGCTTGTACCCTGGCCTGCTGGGGAGTGATGACCTTGCACTGACAGTTCCCCTTTAAGTAGCAAACTTGTGTTTTTCATCTTGACACGATATGCCAGAGGCACCAAATAGCAGCCTACATCCTTTCTCACACCACATGTCTGTGCGGGGTTTAAGCTGATAAAAGCTGGAGGGCGTGTGTTCCGAGTGGTCCGACCAGGGCTGGAAAGGGGGATGTTCAGGAAGAGACAGCACTCCTCCTTCTTCCCCACAGGCCCCCTTGAAGAAAATCATACAGACACTCAGTGAACGTGGACTCAAAGTAGCTGAAAATTTCAAGCCAAGAGAAATGCCCCTCCCCTTTCTTTGGAAGGTTTTGGAGCAAAATAACCTGTTTGCTGGAGAGATTAGATTTGTCAGCTTCAGCATTGGATGGGAAGGTCTGACCTGGAGAATTATGGGGCTCTCAGGACAGTTGGCAGCAGAGGAGAGAAGCAAGCCTGCAGCCAGGATCAGCTCCCAGGGTCACATCCCATCAGGACCCAGAGGGGAGAGCTGGGGCGCGGGCGAGGCTCGCCTTTTGGCCTCTGTCTTCTCCTGAAACGCAGAAAAATCGAAACCTGGGAGCAGATGCTGGAACACTTCCCTGCAAGATAGGTGCTTTTTGCTCCAAAAGAAAAAAAGACAGAGCAGGACTTTCTTCCTATGCTGCTCCCTAACCTATAGCCGGGGTGCTAAATTTCCTACCAAACCTTTTCCCTGCTCTTTGTCACTGCAGCCTATGTGAGAGGGAAGACTGGATGGTATCCCATCAGGATTGAGATTACTTTGGTCTTGAAAATGCAGGTTATTTCCAGGTGTGAATTAAAAGGAGTCAAGCATTATATCAAGTATTTGATGAGAATAAAACCCTTGAGAATCACATCTCCTGTTTGCACACCATTTTGATTGTTTACAGAACAGTCTCTGATGTTACCTTATTTGATTTTCACAAATCTATGAAACAAGTTGGGCCAGTGTTATTGCCCCATTCTACAGATGAAGAAACTGAGCCCCTGACTGATTTTTTTTTTTTTTTTGGAGCCAGAAATCACAAAAATATGTAGCAGATGTCATTCCATCCAGTTTTCTACTAAAGCTTTATCTCAGGCTGCAACATAACACATGAGTGACTCTTGGCATTGTCTGCAATCGTACTTTAATATATGTGTGTGTGTGTGTGTGTGTGTATGACCTTGCTTCAACCATGGTCACTTCAGCTGGGTCTATTACAACACCTTTCTTCTGGTTACCTCAGGCCTCACCCCTTGCAATCCATCAAAATTCTTTGTAGTGAGATCTTCATGGCAGACCAGATTGGACTAAAATGGGTTTCGTTTTCTGAGATGGAAGATAAGTTGCTAATTAAGGCGTCTATCCAGAGGCCCCCTCTCCACACCCACGGCCTTTCCTTGCAAGTGCATAACCGTCAGGGGCTTTCCCACTGTCTGTCACCAAATAAGCTCGCACTTGGTGGTCTCCGCATGAGATCTAAAACTTTAGGAATAACCGCCCATTCCCGTATACACTTCTGCGCCCCTTCACTTTTTCAGCCAGCATAGGAAGGCATTGGAGTTCATTTCAGGACACAAGTTTTTGCTTTGTTGTCTCAGGTACATAAGGGCCTCATAGTGGTGATACACTCTCTCTCTGTCTCTCTGGGATGTTCTGCCTTCAGATAGCTGCATGGCTTATTCTCTTACCTCCTTCTCTTCAATCTCATCTTCTCAATGAAAATCCCCGCCCCAGCCGACTTTTTACATCTCGACCTGCTCCCCCACTCCACATTTCAATCCCACTTCTCTTGTTCTACCATTCTTTTCCTGTGGCATGTATCACCTCTTAAAATACCTCATCATTTATTTATTTGGAACGTCTGCCTCTTCTTTCTAAAATTAAGTCCTAAGGAGAGAAGAACTGGGCTTTTTATTATTCACTGATATATCCCAAAAGGCTGGCGTCGTGACCAACGTTAAAGTTTTGTTGGATCTTGACATCTCCCCCCTCTGTGCATCTTACCCTTCTTTCTTTACCCTTCAAAACTGTCCGTATTCCTGTCTTCAGCAATCACTAGTTTCTTTAAACAAATTACCCCAAGTCCCTGATTTGCCTCCCCTTGTGAACATTCACATGTGTATTATCTTCCATGCCAATAAATCACGAGACCCTGGGGACCACATAGAGTATTTGAGGGGCATCAAGGGACCAGGACCTCATCTCTCAATTCTGCACATGCTGAAATCTGTTGTTCCATCACCTGTGCTGAGGTCTTAGAAAAACTGCGTGTGGAGCCCGAAGCACACGAGGCCAGTCATTGTTTCCAAAGCATAAAAAACTAGATGCCAGTTTTCATAGCTTGATAACCTATGAAACGCTTCACCTCCTCTCCCCTTTGTGACCCTTCTACTCTCTCCTTTCTGTCACAGTAATTGCCAGCACATGTGTGTTACATGGAATACCACATGTAGGTCACTGGGTATCACTGGGTGAAAGTGAGAAAAAGAAAGGCTATTCAATGCTTGCGAGCATGCGCAGAGACTAATGTGTGGAGGAGGCACACAGTGGACCTCACAGGCCATTTCATGGGCGGTATTAGCTTGGAAATGCTCACCTATCAAATGGATCAGTTACTAGGGGAACAACCGGGGAGAGGAGATGATGAAAAACATCACCTGCTTTACTAAAGCACTGACTAATTCACAAGGATACACTTATCTGGCAAGCTACTCAGAACATCGGTAACTGATTCATTTGAACATTTCCTCCCCACTAAGGCATTCTGCTTAGGAATCTAAATTATGAACCGAACATTACATGATGAATATGCATTAAGAGCAAAGGAATTCAGTTGTGACCAGCAGCAGCGATATCCCAACTCTGATGATTAGAAATATGGACAGGGGACCAGATGGTCACATCAGTGGCCATGGGAACTTCAGCTCACACAAGCCAATGATACAGTGACATCACCGTCAGTCTTATCTCTTGTTCTTGACTTGATGACATCACACTTTAGTTGTGTACATCGCTCCATCACTCTTTCTCATTTTAATATATGCATGGACTTTAGATATTAAAGTCATGTTTCAGTTTGTAAGTTTTCTAGGCTGGTTATACTTTATGCCTATTGCTAACTGGTGACAATCGACAGGCCCTTTCCCTCCCAGCCCCCCTTTTTGAATAAGGAGAATAAGGAGTGACTTTCTGTCAACACATGTGTCTTCAATTCCTGGGCCCAATGACATTAGGGAATGGATTACTACCACACTCTACACTGATTAGGTAAACTGCAATTTGCCTCAACCACAAAATTCATCATTCTGGCACTAGTTTCCCTAATTTCTAATGCCATGCTGCATGATCACTGCCTGCAAACATCTGGCCTGATGCCCTCAGTCCCTGAAATGTAGTACAAATAGTCACATGTTTTAACAATGTACAGAAATGTGACCCTATCTATATACGTATATGTACATATGTGTCTGTATATATCTATCTGTGCAAAGCCTAGTGTGACATGAAAGGCAAATATCACAAATGAAGAGGTTGACAGATTTGACTGATGTCATATATACTAAAGGCTGAAGATGCTAGTCTTATTATCTTAACACAATAAAAGTTAAAACCTGTAACATATTGGGAAGAAATATTTGCCACATGTTTAACAGACCAAAATTAATACATAGGGAAGGAAATACATTGTATTCACCATGGCAATTTGTTACTATCAAATATACAAAATACTAATGTTAATATTTGCAAAGATGGCTATCAGGGAAGAACAAAGTATATGAATAGGCCATTCTCAGAATTACAATTTCAAAGTCCAGAAATAAAAATGTCTCAGTCTTACTAGTGACCTTCCCATGGCCCTCCCCAGCAGATGTATCAGACCTTTTATGTTTTGGCACTCGTGACCACTTGATTACAAACCCATGAGTGCACATGACACATGGATTTCCATCAATGACAGTGGAGTGTTTAGAGCACCTGCTTCACTTCTAAGAGTGGCAGGTCAGGAAATAATACATGTGTTATTGGTGCTGGGAAAGCTTTGGTCAACTTTATATCCCTTTTCTTATTAATACTTCAAAATGCCCCAGTTTCATAGTATGATTAGGTGAATTAAACTTGAACAACCATAAATTACATAATTAATTATATTTTGCTTCAATTACATTAACTAATTGATCCAAACCTGGTCATAGCTACCTGCAGCCAGAGGGAGAACAGGCAGATGGTTAGTGAGGGCTCATTAGCTTAGTAGTTCACATGTGCTAGGTAATTGGATTTTAAAAACTGTTACAAATTTCAGATAGATTATACTGTAAGTCAAATCAGTCTCCCTTATTCCAAGCACCCCCCATTATATATGTCTCTGCAACTCCTCATCAAGGGGCCCTTGTCATCTCACCTGGAGCATAGCCCCTATGTTAGGCTCTCCCTTCTAAATCTAGTCTTCCAAAGCCCAGTTCATTTCCCACGCATGGAACCCTAAACAATGGGGACTCCAGGCTGGGAGTGCAGGAAGGGAGCCCTTATAGGAACAGAGCAATGGTTGTGGGCCCCAGGAGCAGAATCTCCAAAAGTTGTATCTTTTTAACACTTTATAAGGGAATATGTTAATGAAATGGTTGTGAGAACTTAAGACTTGTAAGTTCAGTTACTGAAAATGTCCTCCCAGGAATGGTAGCAGTGGTCCCTTGAAGCTTTTCAGAAATGAAGAATCTAGAGCCTCATCCCGGATTTCTGATTAATGAATCGGAATCTGAAATGCGAGAAGATTCCCAAGTGATTTCTATGTAAAATTTCAAGAAGCCTTTCTTTAAAGAAAGTTTTGTGAAAGTAACAGTCTGTTTGATACGTGATTCTCACATTAGTAGATGGAGTGTGAGACAAGAGAGGAGAGGATGAAAAAGGGTACCATATTAAAAAACCAAAGAGTAAAGTCCAGCTAATGCGCTTCCACGCTCCACACTACCATCCATTTTCAACCCTTCCTCCAAGTTTCTCCGTGATGTAAAAACATGGACATGCTTCTGGTTGTAATCGCTTCTTTTTCATTGCCTCTTCCAAATTGCACCACATCCCTCCACCCCATAGGTGAGGAAGCTGCTCATGGGACCATCACCGTATGGTGAACCTCCATGTGGCCCTAGCCCGCGTAGCCTTCTCGCACTCTCACCTAGTCACAACTTCCATTTCCACAAAGACTTTTCATAAACCCCCAATCAAAAAGAATCTCTCTCTCACTCTCAGAATACTTACACAATTATATCCCTCCCTTAAACAGCTCACACTGTTTTTATCGTAGTCATTTTCTCCACCCTAGATTGGACCATCACAGTGCCTGATACGTAGTAGGTGATTAACGACAATTGGATGACCAGATGACTGATTGAATGAAGGAATCTGAGATCAGGACCTCACCAAATTACTCCTTGAGGACTCGTTAAGTTCTAAGAACTGTGATTCTGTTTGTTTTCTAATTATCCTGCAGTGGTAGTATCTTCTCACATAACACTTTCATTCAGAGAATAGACTCTACCTAGGACAAGGTAATGTCGGTCTTGCTTGGCAAGTATCAAGCCCAGACTGGTGGGGGTGCTGGTAAACAGAGGGCTGGCCAGGCCCTCTAGGCAGAGGCAATGTTACAGAACATCCTCTCTAGCTTACCCAGTTTACTGTGGGTCAATCAGCTTTCAGGACATAATTTCATTCAAATAATATTCTTAATCTAGAAAAGACCCCAAAGGAGTGTTGATGGGAGGAGATGTTTATAGCCAGGCCAGAAAATGAATTCCCACTGGCAATGGCCACTTCTAGAACTGTACATTTGGACCTCAAAAATAGCATTTCCAGGCATAAACCTCAGAAGCACACCATGTATTATAAAATTATAATAATTTATTATAAATATATTATTATTAATTATTATAAAATTATAAGTGTATTATAAAATTATAATTTTATAATATTAATAATTATAATGTTAATTTTATCTTTCCTGACACTGGCATGTTATTTAGATTATAACATTGGAATTCTGACCTCACCCCCAACTTCTCTTTGGAGATATATTAGTTTTGATTTCCTTTGCTTAAGCAAATACAGTCAAGTGCTACATAATGACATCTTGGTCAATGATAGGCCACATATATGTTGATGGCCCTGTAAGATTATAATACCCTGTGTTTACTCACTTTTTCTACATGTAGATACATTAAATACATAAATACTTACCATTGGGTTGCAAATACATATGGTATCAGGGCAGTAAAATGCTGTGCAGGTTTGTAGGCTAGAAGCAATGTGCTGTACCACACAGCTGATTAGTAGGCCAGACCACATAGGTTCGTGTAAGTAAACCCAGTGATGTTTGTACAATGGGGAAATCAGCTAATGATGTATTTCTTAGAAAGCATCCCCGTTGTTAAGCAACACATGAGTACTTCAAAGGCTATGTGGCTACTGAGAAACTATTCTAATGTGAATATCAGTATCAAAATAGCTAAATCAAATTTCCTGTGGACAACTCAAGAGGATATATAGTATATTTAAATCAAAAGTGATTGATAAAATATAGCTTAGGATTTTTTATTGTGGTAATCTATATATAAGATTTATCACTTTAGCCATTGTAGAGTATACAATTCGGTGGCAGTAAATATATTCACTTTTTTAAATTTTTGGAGCCAGAGTTTTGCTCTGTTGCCCTGGCTAGAGGGCACTGGAGTCATCACAGCTCACAGCAAGCTCAAAATCCTAGGCTCAAACAATCTTTTTTCCTCAGGCTCCTGAGTAGCTAGTACTATAGGCATGCACCACTATACCAGGTAATTTTTCTATTTTTTTGTAGAGATGGGTCTTTCTTTTGCTCGAGCTGGTCTCAGACTCCTAGGCTCAAGTAATCCTCCCACCTCAGCCTCCCCAGAGTGCTGGGATTATAGGCCTGAGCCACTGCGCCTCTATTCACATTTTTATATACCATCACCACCATCCATCTCCAGAATTTTTTTGTCTTTCTTAACTATAACTCTGTACTCATTAAACACTAATTTCTTGTTTCTGCCCCTCCTTCCACCCTGGTCACCATTTTACTGTCTCTATGAATTTGCCTTAGATAATGAGCTATTCTAGATAGATCATAAAAGTAGAATCATATATTTTCCTTTATGTCTGGCCTATTTCAGTTATCAGAGTGTCTTCAAGTTTCATTGATGTTGCAGCATGCACCAGAATTTTCTTCTTTAAGGTTGAGTAATGTTCCATTGATTGTATTGCCACATTTCGTGTGTCCATTTATCTACCAGTGAATACTTGGGTTGCTTCTATCTTTTAGCGGCTATGAGAAATGCTTCTATAAACACACATGTACAAATTATAGCTTAGGTTGTTAAGTCAGCCTAGCATTTTGAACATGAAAAACCAATGCATTTGGAGGGAAAGCACAAACTTTAGAGTTTATTTGTTTTTATTTTTATTTTTTGTTATGATAATGTGTTTAGTTATATATTTTTTTATTTGTTTATTTATTAAATCATAGCTGTGTACGTTAGTGCAATCATGGGGTACAGTGTGCGGGCTTCATATACAATGTGAAATATTTTCATCCAACTGTTCGACATACCCTTCATGAGATTTTCTCGTTTATTATGTGAAAATATTTGTGTTCTGCATTTAGTAGGTTTCACCTGTCCCTTCTAAGATGCACCATAAGTGTGATCCCACCATTTACCCTCTCTCTATACACCCTCCCCCTTCCCCTTCCCTCCCTTAGCCCTTTCCCCATATTCTTGTACTATAATTGGGTTATAGCCTACATATGAAAGCTATAAATTAGCTTCATAGTAGGGCTGTATACATTGGATATTTTTTCTTTCATTCTTGAGATACTTTGCTAAGAAGAATGTGTTCCAGCTC
>CAUYON010203101.1:0-13935 GCA_963573935.1 Arctocebus calabarensis | reverse complement strand
AGGCCCAGGAGTTTGCGGTTGCTGTGAGCTGTGACGCCACTCTACCGAGGGCAACATAATAAGACTCTGTTTCAACAAAAAAGAGTGGCGGAGCTATGGACACTGTGCTGTGGGATGCCAGCTCGGTTCCCATTGCACCTCCCTCTGAATGACAAAGGCATGTCCAGTACCATCGAAGTGGTGTACAAAGCACTCTGGGAGGTTCGGCGCCTGTGGCTCAACGGGCTAAGGCGCCAGCCATGTACATCTGAGCTGGCGGGTTCGAATCCAGCCCGGGCCCGCCAAACAACAATGACGGCTGCAAGCAAAAAATGGCCGGGCGTTGTGGTGGGCGCCTGTAGTCCCAGCTACTTGGGAGGCGGAGGCAGGAGACTCGCTTGAGCCCAGGAATTGGAGGTTGCTGTGAGCTGTGATGCCACAGCACTCTACCCAGGGCGACAGCTTGAGGCTCTGTCTCAAAAAAAAAAGGAAATGTTGTTCTTTATCTGGTCAAATTGCTTTTACAAATTCTTGTTGTTTTAAAAAAAAGGAGAAATGAGTGTAAGGTAGTCATCCAGCAAGCTCTGTCACCATCACTTACCTCAGCTGGGTTCCTTGGTAGAAAGTCAGTTCCCCAGCCCTGCACAGCCTTCTCCTAGAGGATGAGGGCAGGTGAACAGGAACAAATGCTTCACCTTGAAACCAGGACAAGAGCCTAGGAGGGGTCCAGAAGACCATCTTCACAGGTGGAAGGCAACGCAATTACAGGTGTCTATGGGAAACTGATATTTTTTGCATTGATATTAAAATATAATAAAAATATTTTTAACCTTGTCTAGGAAATAAACTAGTCTCCCCCTTCTTAAAACTATCCCAACAACTGTTTTTGTTGTTGTTGTTGTTGTTTGTTTGTTTGTTTTGCAGTTTTTGGCTGGGGCTGGGTTTGAACCCACCACCTCTGGTACGTGGGGCCGGCACCGTACTCCTTCAAGCCACAGGTACCGCCCCTCTTCATCTGTTTTTTCAGCCCCATCATTAATTGCCAAAATGGTTGTGCAATCACTAATTTCTCCCTTGCTGAATTTTCTTGTTTTCTTTCTTTCTTTCTTTTATTGTTGGGGAATCTTCAAGGGTACAAAGGACCTGGTTACAGCACTTGCATTTGTTAGGTAAAGTCCCTCTTATAATTGTGTCCCGCCCCCAACAACTGTAGCTTAGCAACAAGAAACAGAGGGGACACATTTCAACACTTTTTCTTTATTTTTAAAATAATAGCTCACCCTGAAGTTTGGTTTAGGTAAAAGACTCTCACTTCCTGAAGCGCTGCTTTTATCTTTGTTTTCTAAGGACCCACAGGCTGCATGTCTCTCTAATGGATTTTTTTTGTTTCACTTTTTGTTTTCTATTAATAATCTTCATTCAACTGAGCAGTCAAAAAAATATAGGTGGGTTGTAAGAAATTCGGAATAATATCCAGTCAGAACGTAAGCAGTTCAATAGCTGAAATCAGTTAAGGATAGTACTTCAGCTCAAACATTCTGGTCTGAGTTTCACCTTTGGCAAAGATAACTAGTCTCTACTTCTTAAATTGCTGAGTCAACCTGGCTAGATCATGGTACCCAGATATTTGGTTAAACACTAGCCTAAATGTCTCTGTGAAGGTGTTTTTTAGATTAGATCAATATTTAAATAAGAAAACTTTTAGTTAAGTGGATTACCCCCTGTAATACCAATGGGCCTTATCCAATCATTGGAAATCCTTATGAGAAGAAGACCAAGGTCACCCAAAGAAGAAGGAATTCTGCCTCTAGACTGCCTTCAGATCCACAGTCAGCTCTTCCCTGGGTCTCCGGCCTGTCAGCCTACCCTGCAGATTTTGGACTTGCCAGCCTCCACTATTCTTAAAGTAACTCTCTCATATATAGTATATAGATATATCTATTTCTTTTTTTTTTGAGACAGAGCCTCAAGCTGTCACCCTGGATAGAGTTCTGTGGCATCACAGCTCACAGCAACCTCCAATTCCTGGGCTCGAGGGAGTCTCCTGCCTCAGCCTCCCAAGCAGCTGGGACTACAGGCGCCCGCCACAACCCCCGGCCATTTTTTGGTTGCAGCTGTCATTGTTGTTTGGCAGGCCTGGGCTGAATTTGAACCCACCGGCTCAGGTGTACGTGGCTGGGGCCTTAGCCCGTTGAGCCACAGGCGCCGAGCCAGATATATCTATTTTTAATGGACAATCTCCTTAACCTTATACATAATATATTTTAGACAAATACTTTATAGTATATATCACACTATGTATTAGATATATATATAGAGAGAGAGGGATTTAAGTGAATTGGCTCACATAATTGTAGAGGCACCAACACAGTGTGTGTGTACATACATACATATATATGTGTATGTTGTGCACTGGTTGTGTACTATGTATTATCCATACACATATACTATATGTATAATGTATACTAGTACACATATACTATGTATGGTATGATGTGTCGAAATTATATATAATATGTAATAAAATAGATACTATATTACATATAGGTTATATCATTACTATATTATATACATGGTATAGATACAACAAGAAGTATGTAACACACACATATTTACCAAAATGTGTGTGAGTGTGTACACATCTTATTGGTTCTTTTCTCTGGAGAACTCGAACACATCACATCATCTTTTGGTTTATGGATTTTTGCACACCCATTTTGGCTTTTTCTAATTTCTGTAATCCACTTATTCAAAACTGATTGATCAAGGCAGTAAAGGCTGGGGCAGAGTGAAACAGGGGTTCTCGTGGGAGTGGGTTGCAGTCCGAGCACCCAGGTGGTGTTCCCTGGACAGGCCTCTTACCTCTCTGCGCCTTCTTCTCCACACTGGGAAGCCCGTGATGATGCTGTTTGGAGGGTGACATGATAACGTAGCAGTGAGAGCACCCAGCGTGTGCCACGGAACGTGGCTTCTCTTTTCCTTGCCACACGGCCTTAGGAGGTAGACACGAGGAGCCTGAGGTCCCAGGGGTGAAGGAGCTCGTCCGAGTTTACACAGCTGGAAAGTGGTCGGTGCAGAATCTGCCCAGCTCGGTGTGCTTCGGTGACACCGTGTGCGGACCTCGGGCAGTGCTGGAGCGGAGCAGGTGTTCTCGGTAACTCCCTTCCTTTTCCTGTCCCACTGTCTTTTGTCTGATGAGTCAGCTGTTCGCTAATGTCAGGGCCAGGGACAGCAACATAGTGTTAGACCAGTCAGTTTATAGCTCTTGTGCTGGCAGGAGCCTGCCACTTCCTCTCCAGGACCTGAATCTGCAAACGTGACATCCTGTTGCTCACAGCGCCGGGGATGGCCCCAGTCTTCGGGCCATAGTGCTGGTGGTCAGTACGGGAGCGCGCACTCGGCCACCGTCCACACTGCTCAGTCCTCCCCTGCACGGGAACAGCCTGGGTGTTGGAACGCACTTGTCACTGCCTCCACTTCTCCTTCCAGGAGTGATTTAGAAGTGGGAAGGCGGAGCTCAGAGAGCAAGCTGCTGTCTCCAAGTGACACGAGAACCACACTCTCCCTCCCTCTCTCTTCTCCTCTGAGTAAAGAACCTGTTCCCTTAGCATGCCAGGAGTGCACTTAGGCATTTTAAAGTGGTTCTTTGGCAAACTAGAGGACTGTTCTGTGACAGCCTACAGACATTGTGTCTGCAGCTTTTCATCAAAATGATAGGCCTCCTATACCATCATTATCCGCGAAAGTGACTTTATCTCCTTAAAATTCATTTTATGTCAGGATGCTGATGTCAGTACCAAGTTACTCTATAATTATAGAGGAAGATGTTTCCAAGTCCCCTGCAGTTGGCATGACACATGTTATATCCAGGCTTGGAATCTGATCAACTTACATCATTTAAAGTTTGAGAATATTCTACAAAGACTGGTTTTATTTCAAGCTAATTATTTCAGGGCTTCCAGTATGCTAATGCGGGCATCCTTATTTTTTTAATTAAGCCATTGCTATAAAACTTATGTTTAAAAGACTATGTACAATTTTAGGACTTCTATTATACATTTTTTACGTTCTGAAGCAATGAATGAGGTTTGGCACTTGTTACAACTGTACAAGCACAATGTCTAACATGGGTACAGAGTCACGAATGTGGGGATTTCAACTGCTCTGCAGTCTCCTGTCCCTCCACTGTTTCCCGATTTTCTGGCCCATGAACAGGTTGTTTTTCTTCTTGTCTTGCTTGTGCTATGTCCTTGGTCTGCAGTGACCCCCCCCCTGCCATTCATCTCCTTCCTTCTCCACTTCCTAAGTCCCTGCTCATCCCTTGACACACAAATCAAACAGTCACTTCCCTCAGGAAACCTTTCCTGAATTTCCTGCACTACTCCCTTGAAGAGTAATATCTATTTCTTATAATTATCCAAAGGCATATAATTCCAAATAAAGTTAACCCCAAACTATCTGCCTAACAATCCTCAAGAGATGTAGAGCCCTTGAGTGAAATTGCGATGAGGAATTTCCTTTACTTTTCCCTTCCTTCCTTGTCACAAGGCTTTGAGGATATGATCATAGTTTGATTCAAAGCCTTGAGGATAAAATGGTATCTTTTAGGACTCTGCTTGGCCTCCAAGGCCAGAGGGCTGGACTAGTACTTGGAGAGGATTTGGAAAGTGCTGGAAAAAAAAACACCCTTGATCTGATTATTCAGTGATAACCTCTGTTGATGTTTCCTGAATATCTTTATGTTTTGTTTTGTCTTTGATGTATGTGTTTATGGACACCTTGGTTCTCTCCTTTCCTAAGGCCACAGGATAACCAGCCACCTTGACCAAGCTCCTTGGGTCTTATCTTTTTTTATTTAGTTAAGTTTTTGCTGAAGTATAACATCTATACAGACAAGTTCATACAAACATTCATGCACAGCTTGATGATAATAAACAAAATGAACATACATATGCAGCCAGCATCTGGATCAAAAAAACAGTTTTTGAAGGGCTGGGTGCGGTGGCTCACACCTGTAATCCCAGCACCCTGAAAGGCAGAGGCTGGTGCTTGAGCTCAGGAGTTGGAAAGCAGCCTGAGCAAGAGTGAGACCCCATCTCTAAAAAAAACAGCTGAGAATTATGGTGGGCACCAGTAGTCCCAGCTACTTGGGAAGCTGAGGCAGGAGGATCACTCAAGCCCAAGAGTTTGAGTTTGCTGTGAGTGATGACTCCACCACATTGTCCCAGGCAAGAAAGCGAGACTGTCTCAAAAAACAAGCAAACAAAGAAACAAACCCACCCCCCAGCCTTTTACTGCTGCCCTAGAGGTTCTCTTGTGCCCCCTTCTGGTTATTACCTTCCCTACGAAGGTCATCGTTGCGCATACTTGCAGCACTAGGTTGTATTTTCACTTGTTTTGGAGCTGTGCACTAATGGAACTTCCCCTTTGTGCTTTTCTGTATTCTGGGCTTCTTTGGCTCTGTGGTAACTTTGTGAGATTCATCTATGGTGCTGCAGGTAGTTATAGACAGCTCATTCTCAGATAGTATTAACATTTATGAATATACACAATTTGTTAATTCATTTTACTGATGATTGGCATTTGGGTTGTTTCCAGCTTTCGACTATTTAAAATCTTGAATTTGGGGGCGGGGTAAAGGTAAGATTCTGGTTGTGTTGCTCAGGCTGGTCTGCAGCTCTTTGCCTCAATCAATCCTCCTGCCTTCTAGGCTCTTGTATTTAATCCCAGCCCTTGGGATTACAGATATGAGCCACTGTCGCCAGCCTTGAACATGTTTTTTGACCCACATACGTATGTATTTCTGTTGGGTTTATACCTACGAGTAGAATTTTAGGATTATAGAATATGTTTATACTCACCTTTTTTAGTAGGTTTTATTGTTGTTGTTGTCTCACTCTGTCAACCCGGGTAGAGTGCTGTGTCCTTGTATCTCACAGCAACCTCAAACTTCTTTACTCAAGTGATCCTCCTGCCTCAGCCTCCCAAGTAGCTGGGACTGCTGGTGCACCCACAACTTTTAGTACTTTCTCTCAAATAGTTTTCCATTGTGTCTAGTTTACACTCCCATTAGAAAGCTGATTGCGCCATACCCTTTCCAACACTTGATATCACTCCTCTTTTTCATTTTAACACTTCAGATGAGATGTATTTTATCATAGTATTATCTGAATTTCTCTGTTGTCCTTTCTTATGTTTAGTGAACATTTCTTTTTTTTGGTGAAGTGATTGTCCAACTTTTTGCCCACTTTTCTATTGGGTTATCTTTTAGTCATTATTTGCTAGATATAAAGACAGAAAATACTTTCTCCCACTCTGTGACCTATCTTTTCACTCTCTTAGTGATGCCTTTTAATTAATTGAAGTTCATCATTTTCCTTAGAATTTACCAATTTTATCCCTTATAGTTTATATATATATATATAATATATATTTTATTTATTTATTTTATTTTATTTTATTTTTTTGAGACAGAGCCTCAAGCTGTCACCCTGGGTAGAGTGCTGTGGCATCACAGTTCATAGCAACCTCCAATTCCTGGGCTCAAGTGAGTCCCCTGCCTCCACCTCCCAAGTAGCTGGGACTATAGGTGCCCGCCACAATGCCCGGTCATTTTTTGGTTGCAGCCGTCATTGTTGTTTGGCCGTCCCAGGCTGGATTTGAGCCCACCAGCTCAGGTGTACATGGCTGGCACCTTAGCTGCTTGAGCCACAGGCGCCGAGCCCATAGTTAATATTTTTGTATGCTTACAAACTCTCAGCTCTTCCCAAGGATATTATGATATTCAGTGTTTCCTTCTAAAATTGTTGATGTTTTTCCTTTCCTATTTATCTTTTTTGTTCTGTTTTGCTTTGAGTCTCACTCTGTTACCCTGGGTAGAGTGCCATGGTGTCACCTAGCTCATAGCATCCTCAAACTCCTGGGCTCAGGCCATCCTCCTGACTCAGCCTCCTGAGTAACTGAGACTACAGGTGCCTGCCACACACCCAGCTAATTTTTTTCAACTTTTAGTAGAGACAGGGTCTCACTCTTGCTCAGGTTGGTCTTGAACTCTTGAGCTCAAGTGATCCTCTTGCCTCAGCCAATCAGAGTGCTGGGATTACAGGTGTGAGCCCACGCCCAGGCAACCTTTCCTATTTAGATCTACAATGTAACTCAAGTGAATTTTCTATAAATATGAGTCAATGCTCTTGTACATCAGGACCTTGTCTTTTAAGTGGTCTTGTAGCAAAAGAGTATCTGCCTGTGCCTTCCCAGACACTGGGACAACCCACAGTAAGGAATTGAGTCCTCAAAACTGTTTCTTTCATTGTTTGAATAATATCTGATAATATAAAAAAGTTCTTGGCTCAGCACCTGTGGCTCAATGGGCTAGGGCGCCAGCCACATATACCTGAGCTGGCAGGTTCAAATCCAGCCTGGGCTGCCAAACAATGACGTCTGCAACCAAAAAATAGCCGGGCGTTGTGGAGGGCACCTGTGGTCCCAGCTACTTGGGAGGCAGAGGCAGGAGACTCACTTGAGCCCAGGAATTGGAGGTTGCTGTGAGCTGTGATGCCATGTCACTCTATCCAGGGTGACAGCTTGAGGCTCTGTCTCAAAAAAAAAAAAAAAAAAAGTTCTTGAGAATGACACTGAGTCTGAGGGCCACTCCAGGAGTGGCACTCTCCTGAAACTGGGTAGGAATGGATTTAAGCCAACCAAGCAGTGAGGAGTAGACCAAATCCTCTTGAAGAAAGGAGTCCATATTTGTAGATGTCTACAAAAGACCCCAATGCTAGATTTGAGGAGGGCAGGTGGGAGTGTGGTTTTTTGGTCCAGGCATCCTGCAGAGATTCTCATCTCCCAGAGTGGCATCCAACTTTCCTCTGGGGACATTATTAAAGATCCCACTATCTCAGCCTAAACCCCTGGCATAAGAACTTCGGTTGGCACGCTAGAGAGTCCCATGTCCTCCGAGGGGATAGTAAGGGAGTTCTCTATTACATTCTAGAAAGTCACACCTCTATGTTGGCCTCAATAATCCACAAGATATTTGATATTAAATGCTAATTTAATATAAAATTTAATGCCAAATTAGGCTAATTTAGTTTAAGCCTCAATTAAAAACCACAGGATTTGATGGTTTAATCCTGCAGCAAGGTCATAAGTGGTCCTCTTTTTCAAACGCTGTTTGTGAGACTGTCTTCACCCCACACCCTTTGGCTTCTTCTAGCCCTCAGGACAAGGAAGAGAGTCGAGGTTAGCCACAGCCCAAGAGGGCCGCACTCTCAACCTGCCAAGAAGGAAGGAAACCATCCTCGGAAGAACAATGAATCCAAGCTGATTTAAAGGGGTGCCAAGACACTGGCTGTAGATTCTCTACTTTGGAACATCCTGTGAGTATTGAGAGGTTCGCAGCATCTCACCAATCAGACCTGGAGAGTCAACACCTGCAGAATCCCTTCCAGAGTGTTACTTGCCCTGGGCATGCATCTGACATAGTTTTCCTCGCAGTCCTCATACAAAGACTAGGTGGTAAGGGATGTTAACAAGCAACCCTGTTCTAGAAAAAGCAAATATTCCAACTGCAAAATGGGGCTTATTTCTCTGGAGAGAATGAATTGAGTTCACTTAATCTTCTGCAATGAGGTTCTCTGGAGAACTATCCTTAATAAGTCAGGAAGAATGTGACGAAGTGGCCCTAACAGGCTGATGCAGGGAAAACTAGTGGGGAAAGATAATTTTCACTCTTCCATGTTCAAAAAGCAAATTCTCGCCACTGTTGACACTTCAGATTTTCATCTTTCTGGCCATTGCAAATATAGATGAGGACATAAAAGTGGGGGATGGTGAGAGGGAAACAGTGTGGGGGAGAAGGGGAAAGGGGTGGAAAAGAGGATAAATAGGACAAAACTCCAAATAAAGCTAGGTTTGATGATTAAACAATTTAAACAATACTTAAATCTATCTGTTAAATTAAAAACAAGCCAAATAACAAATTACAAAAAGTATGAAATAAATGATACCCGTTTTCATATTAGATTTACGAAGGAATATTTAAAAAAATTAAAAATAGCAAGACAAATAAAGTAAGCCTAGAGCTAAATACCCCCAATTAAAATTAGGCATCGTGGCTCGGCACCTGTCGCTCAAAGGGCTAAGGCGCCAGCCCGTACACCTGAGCTGGCGGGTTCAAATCCAACCCGGACTTGCCAAACAACAATGACGGCTGCAACCAAAAATGGCTGGGTGTTGTGGCAGGTGCCTGTAGTCCCAGCTACCTGGGAGACGGAGGCAAGAGACTCGCTTGAGCCCAGGAATTGGAAGTTGCTGTGAGCTGTGATGCCACAGCACTCTATCCAGGGTGACAGCTTGAGGCTCTGTCTCAAGAAAAAAAAATTAGGCATTGATAAAAGCAGAATAAAATAAAAATTTATTAATTTTTAATAGACTGAGGGCTAATGAAATAAGAGGTGAAAGCTTTGAAATGGAAAGCTATATAATTAAGATGGAGCAAAAACCCAAATAATAAAAAGAAAAATATTGAAGGTAAATGTAAATTAAGAAGTGAAACAAAGTCAGGAAAAAAGGGAACTTGTGAAGATAAAAACTGAGCACAACACCAGCTACCTGGCCGCCAAGTCCAGGCGGGGAAACTAGGAATGAGGAAGTCCTTTGGGCGGCTAAGCTTTCTTCATAAAAGAATTTTCCCGAGGCACATCCTCGGGGGTAGGTTTTTAATCAGTTATGTAGTAATTTATGCATACCTCCATTCATCCATCCCACAAATATTTATTGTGCCAAGACCCGAGAATTCAATGGTGTGAGTCAAAACTGAGAACTTTGTCCTCATGAAGTTTGTGGTCTAGTAGCAATATATTGTGGGAGAGAACACAGACATTAAACAAATGATTATACAGGAAAATTATTAATAATTATGCTAGCCATGGTGAGAGTTAGGAAGAAACAGTCCCGGGTACTCTGGAGGTGACTGAGCGTTCATGAGTGGGCGCTTGGCTGCACGCCTTTTGGGGGGTGTCTTGGGGATACGTAGGTAGGTGGCTATCAGAGAAGTCTCTGCAAACATTTTTGATCTGAGATCTGAAAGGCATATTCGGAATTAACTGAGGCAAGATAGGGGTGAAGGCAGTCAACATATGTCAAGGCCCCCAAACAGGAAGACCTGGTTAGCATGCATTTGGGGAACTAAAACAAGGCCGTGGCTGGGACAGAGCTCGTGAGGGAGAAGTTGTGACGTGGTTGAGGAGGCGGGTAGCAGCCATTTTAAGAATGTTGGTCTTTATTATAAGAATAAAAGACAGCCATCCTGGCCCTTAAATCAACTAAAAAATGTTTCATCCATTTGTTTGCTTTTTAGGGTTGAGTGGGGAGTCCCCTTCCTTTGGGGCAGGGACTTGATCAGCCTTGAGCATCATTATATTCCCAGAACCTATACAATGGACAATCAGTAAATACTTTGGATGAATTAATAGTAAGTAATTTTGGCAGGGCCTCTACCAAAGTCCAAGTCGTCTTCTCCAAAACCTGTGCTTCTTTTAGGATTCCATCATACTTCCTTCAAGGTTTGCTTCGAGTCCCATCTGCTCATGAAAATGGTAGATGTGAGCTGTTTCTCGCAATGCTTCCGTCATTCTTAATACGACAACTCAGCTTCTGAAGCACTAGTTACTTCTGAAAATTTCGCGGATTACTAATGAGTAATGACAACCTTTCATGATAGTAGATGGATGTTACTGTTCATTATTGGTGACAAATTGCACAAGGGGAGAAGGAGTTTATTCTTATATATCCACTAGCCTTGGCATTCTTTTTCCTGAAGAATTAACACTTGCAGTGACAGAATTGCTTTCCCACCAACAATTTCACAAGTCTCAGAGAAATCTTAGTAACACTTGGCTTCTTACTAAGTTTTCCTCCTGAGCGGTAGCACCCCTAGTGACTTTGACGCCTACCGCAGATCAGGTTTCCCACCCTCCCCTCCCGTTGTATAAGACAAGGTTATTTTTAGTAATAGTCACATAATAATCAGAAGTGTTCATTTTTTCCTCCAGTTTTGAAACAATTAGCACTGCTAGAAGAATACATTTCAGTTTTGAAAACATTACTTTAGGTTCAGTAAACGATGTCATTTATTGAACTAAAATTTGCACTTATCAAATCAAAATATTACCCTTTGCATTTTGCACTCTTCATCACTGGTCTCAGAGAATGTCAGAAGTGAAGTATGTCAGATTCTGGGTTTCCATTGTTTGTTTATTTTGGAGTTTTAGGTTGCTTTACTTTCATTGTATTTTTTTTAGAGACAGAGTCTCACTTTGTCCCCCTTGGTAGAATGCTGTGGCTTCACAGCTCACAGCAACCTCCAGCTCTTGGGCTTAGGCGATTCTCTTGCCTCAGCCTCCTAAGTAAATGGGACTACAGGCACCTGCCACAATGCCCAGCTATTTTTTTTCTTGCAGTTTGTCCAGGGCCAAATTTGAACCCGCCACCCTTGGTATAGGGGGCTGGCGCCCTACTCACTGAGCCACAGGTGCTGCTCTACTTACACTGTTTCTAAAGTCAGTACTCTATTATTGTTTATTCCTTGTTTATTTCTTTTCCCCCCCTAGAAATCTTATTTTTATAATCAGAAATAGAGTAAGTACAAAAAGACATTGCTAAAATCCACGGCATGCCTGGCGTTCTGCCACGTGGCAGACACAGTCCAGCTTCTCCCTGGGGGGCCAGTCATCTAGCCTTGCATATTACACACAGCGGCTATGCTTGATGTATGTACACGGATAGACACTCTGACAGGTGAATCTTTATTTTGTTGTTTGTAATATTTGTTTATAACAAATGTGTGTTACCAACAAACAGATATTATAAACATAGTTTGTTGAGCAGGGATTATTCCCCCGTTGATAGTAAAGATAGGTCAAGTAAGTGAAAAGACTCACCCAAGTTGCTACAATTAGAAAGTGGTGGGACAAGAATGAATATAATTGTTTATTTCAAATATGCTTGTTTAAATGAGGAAATAACACAGTACCACAGGGGTAGGAGACTCAACCTTCACCTTTCAGGAGCTTAAGTGATTCTGAACTGTCAGGAATGTGTTCTCAGGAGACTCTTTGTAGCTGCTTCTGTGGGGTAGGGGGAAGGGAGCCCAGGGGAGATAGGGGTCCAAAGATGGCAGCAGCTGTGTAACTTTGAGTTCCCCATATGAAATACAATGCTTATAAAAGTATAAGAATAAAATATGCTAATTTAAAACTTGCACATATTTATTTAAACTCCACAGGAGGCACTGCAATTGTTTTAAATTTAAGCCAGCCAAGTAGTTTCTGGGGGAAGAGTATTTCATTACTGGCATCGTTTAGAATCACTGACACAAAATAATAAAGAACAGACCAGCTTTTTGAATTTATTATTTGAATTATCATCCTTAATAAATCCCCCTTCAGACATGTAATCCTTTACTCCCCACCCCTAAGGGCGACTGCCCGAATCCAGTCCCTGAATGTGACACTTCTCCCAAAGATGAGGGACAGCTACACCAGCAAAGCCCCACCAAAAATGTTACATGTTATTTAAGAAATCAAGCCCTCCCTTGACCTCCCCTCTGGACTTTAAGAACAGTTTGAAGAAAGGAATTTTCTGAATAGCACACTTTGGAAAATAATGGAAAATCTCCAGTAAGCCTCTATTTAAAAAACCACTCTGATTAACATCCTTATGTGCTCATTCACTCATTTCTTCAAGACGAAACTCCTAAATGTGGACTTGCTGGGTCTGCGTGTGCATATTTTTTAAAGGCTTTCCAAGCTTTCACTCCATATCAGACTTCCTCGTAAATACAATCACTATTTCCTGTCTCTAAAGTCTCCAGTGATGCTGCCGTAGAAGCTGTAGGGGGCTGGTGGGGAGAGTTCTCCCTTTTATTTTTCACTTGTAGATATTTGTGGGGTACCAGTGTAATTTTGTTACCCTGATATGTTGTACTATGGTGAAGTCAGGGCCTTCGTGGCCTCCATCACTAAAGCAAGACACGTCGCACCACCCAGCAACCTCCCACCGTCCACTCCAGTCCCACACACCCACCATGGTTTCTTTCTTTTTTTTTTAGACAGTCTCACTCTGTCACCCGAGGTAGATAGCCATGGCATCAGCATAGCTCACAGCAACCTCAAACTCCCGGGCTTGAGTGGTCCTCCTGCCTCAGCCTCCTGAGTGGCTGGAACTACAGGTGCCCACCACAATGCTCGGCTAGATTTTCTATTTTTGGTAGAATTGGTTTCACTCTTGCTCTAACTAATCTTAACTCCTGAGCTAAAGAAATGCACCCATCTCTGCCTCCCAGAGTGCTAGAATTATAGGTATGAGTGGTGGGGCCATTATCTTTTTCGTTTTTCTTTTTTCAGTGCTGGATTTAGAGAGTGTCTGGACTCAGAAGTGGACAAAGAAGAGCTGTGGTCTGCAGGACAGATTCACTGGAGCCAGAGAAGGACCCCTGGGGTGCACCCTGCCTACCTTACAATAACAGGTCCCTCTTCACTCCCCAAGGCCTAGACTTTTCAGCTTTTTTTGACAAATTCTTAATTAGAGATTATATTCCTCAGAACGTCTATCTGAAATTTCTACTATGAGCAAGGGAAATTTTTTTTTTCCAAAATTGTAGATTTTTTTCTTTTTTTTAACATGTATTTTATTATTCTTCATTACATTATTCCCCCCACCCCCTAGTGGTATGACAGAATTTATTTACAGAAAAGAATACAGAAAACCCTAAAGCTCCTGGTAGAGGGAGAGAATTCTAGTGGGGAGAGATAAGCTCTCTCTGTTTCTCTCCCGGTCTTTCCCCATCTCCTCCTTTAGGCCTTTAGTCTCAGGGTATATATAGGTGTATGGGTTCCTTGGCCAGGAAACGAATGAATACAGTCCCTTCCGCCAGGGGCAAGGTGAATGAATGTA
>CAUYON010203094.1:0-12356 GCA_963573935.1 Arctocebus calabarensis | reverse complement strand
TGTGATTTTTTTTTTTTGAGGTGAAATTCAAGTTTTTGTGTGAGTAGTACTATTATACCCATCTTGAGTGTCTTGCTTGTACTGTATCACATCATACCTTTGTTTAATTCTTAATAAACTGTTCACTTGTTAAAAAAAAAAAAAAGGAGTGGAAAAATTTATCCCATGTAAACACTAAGCATAAGAAAGCTAGCATTTCTATGTATCAGTCAAAATAGATTTAAATCTATATACAAGCAGTATTCCCCCCAATTAAAGAAGACCATTTTGTAATGACAATAAGATCAAGTAATCAAGACATGAGAATTCTAAGTGCATGTGCACCTGATAACAGAGCTTCAAAGTGTATGAAAGCAAAAATTGACAAGACAGAAATAGATCTACAATCACACTTGGAGGTTTTAATACTCCTCTTTCAGGATGCTATGGGATAAGAAGATAAAATATCAATAACAACATGGATGATTGGAATAATAACACTCACCAACTTGAGCTAATTGACATGACAATTGCCAAGTATACATTCTTTATAAGTTGTTTTCCAGCAGCAAGATTTTTTTTTTTTGAGACAGAACCTCAAGCTGTCACCCTGGATAGAGTGCTGTGGCATCACAGCTCACAGCAACCTCCAATTCCTGGGCTCAAGCCAGTCTCTTGCCTCCGCCTCCCAAGTACCTGGGACTACAGGCGCCTGCCACAATGCCCAGCCGTTTTTTTGATTGCAGCCATCATTGTTGTTTGGCGGGCCCAGGCTGGATTCAAACCTGTGAGCTCAGGTGTACATGGCTGGCGCCTTAGCCCGCTGAGCCACAGGCGCCGAGCCAGCAAGATATTCTTTATGCTTCCAGAGCACATATAAAATTTTAAAATCATACCATTTAAAGAAGCATTAGGCCCAGTGTGGTGGCTCACACCTGTAAGCCAAGCACTGTGGGAGACTGAGGCTGGAAAATCCCTTGAGCTTAGGAGTTTGAGACAAGCCTGAGCCATGAGTCAGACCCTATCTCAACTAAAAATAGAAAAAAAGTACCTGGATATGGTAATGGGTGCCAGGATTCCATCTCAAAAAGAAATTTTAAGGCTGATGTGGTGGCTAATGCTTGTTATCCCAGCACTCTGGAAGACTGAGTCAGGTGGATTGCCTGAGCTCAAGAGCTCAAGACCAGCCTGAGTCAGAGCAAGGCCCCTTCTCTAAAAATAGCCAGGCGTTGTGGCAGGCACCAGTAGTCCCAGCTACTCGGGAGGTTGAGGCAAGAGAATACTTGAGCCCAGGACTTTGAGGTTGCTGTGAGCTGTGATGCCACAGCACTCTACCAAGGGCAACAAAGTGAGACTCTGTCCCCCCCCCAAAAAAAAGTTAATTGAGGAATTGTGGGAAGATGGATGACTAGGAGCAGCTTTTGCCAGAGGTTTGTGCCCAAATGGAGAGATATTGAACTCAAGTGGATGGAAACCAAATGAGAGGAGCACTGCACTGTGAGGACTGCATGAGGTACACATCATCCAGGCTGAAGCAAATGGCAGAAACAAGAAAGTAGAAGAAAAACAACAGGTATGAGCCCAGCTCCCATAGGAAGGGAGACCCCTCCCTACAAATGGGAGCTCCCCTGGTAGACGACCAGTCAGCCAGCAAACTGGGTTCAAAAGTCTCCTGACCTTATCTCCCAGGAGAGCAATTGCTAAGTCCCAGTCCTTCATTATTGAGGTCCCACAACTGAGACAGGCCCCATTCTGTCTGGCACAAAAGACCAAATATTTTTCCTGCAATCCTGAGCACCCAGATTCCCCTTCCCCCACCCTAGCTGCTGGAAGGATTGCCCCCTGTAGAGTCCAGAGTGTTTGTGAAGCTCACTGGGAAGCTGGAAAAGTCTGCTGGCTGCCAAGTTGCAGCATGAGAACAGTAGCACAGCAGTCCAAGCTTTTGTGGGGAGAGGGTGAACTACCCATCCTCAGCTCCTCAGGAATTCCAGGCAACTCTGTTTTCTGCCCTTCAGGACAACCTCTGAGTTCCACTGGGTGAGTGGGGCCAGTGCTTAAAGAACTTTGATCTGTGGCTCGGTGCCTGTGACTCAACGGGCTAAGGCGCCAGCCACGTACACCTGAGCTGGCGAGTTCGAATCCAGCCCAGGCCTGCCAAACAACAATGATGGCTACAACCAAAAAATGGCCAGGCGTTGTGGGGGGCGCCTGTACTCCCAGCTACTTGGGAGGCAGAGATAGGAGATATGCTTGAGGCCAGGAATTGGAGGTTGCTGTGAGCTGTGACAGCTTGAGGCTCTGTCTCAAAAAAAAAAGAACTTTGATCTGTGACTGAACTTTGGACCTGCCCTCTTCACCAGGCACAGCTCTCAGAGGTGACTTTGGGCAGAACTTTGGACCTCTGACCTCTGCCAGGCAAGTTTCTCTGAGCTAGTTTGGGTGGGCAGGGCTGAGGTTTAAGCATCTTTGAACTGAACTTTGGATCTCTGGCCTCCACTAGGCCTGCTCTCTGAGCTCAAGGGTGGATGAGGCTGGGAGTTAAGTGACTTTGAACTAAACTTTGTGCCTTGGGCCTCCACCAGGCAGGGCTCTCTGAACCCAATTGAGTGGGCAGGGCTGAGGTTTAAGTGACTTTGGACTGAACTTTGGATTAGCACTCTCCACTGGGTGGAGGCTCTCTGAGCCCAATTAGGTCATGGGTCCAGGGTTCAAGCGACTTAGTACTGCACTTTGGATTAACACTTTCCACTGGTGGGCACTCTCTGAGCTCAAGTGGGTGGTCTATACCTGGTGCCTGAGTGACTCTTGTCAGAATGTTAGACCTGAGCCCTCCACTCCCTGCTGGGAAGCAGTTCCCTGAGCTTGACTGGACAGGTGGTGCCCAGTTCCTGAGAGACTATGCCTGAGCTCTGGGCCTGCACTGTCTACAGAGCTGTAGCCCTCAGTGCTCAAATGGCTAGATGGTGCCCAGCATATAAACATCTCTCTTGAACTTTGGGCCAGTGCTGTCTGCTGGGCAGCCTTGTGAGCTTAATTTGGTGGGCAGAGCCAGCACTGGCAGAGTGACTTGGATCTAGGCCAGTAATGCCTACTGATTCTTGTACCCATGGAGGCACTGTCTGGGGCTACAGATTCATCACTTCTCTGCCTTTGCTAGTGCAGGGTGGCACTGCAACAGTGAGGAGTAGACTCATCAGGGACAACCTATCAATTCAACTAAAAAAGTACAATTAGCATATTAAAAAAGAGAAAAAAGGAAGAAGGTGAAAACGCTCAGGAGGAGGAATCAGCTAAAGAATTCTGGCAACATGAAAAATCGGGGCAGATCAACACCTCCTAGGGATGTCAAAGAAAATACAATAGAGAATCCCATCCACAGAGAAATTGCTGAAATGTCAGAAATAAAATTTAGACTATGAATTGCAAATAAGATAATAAGACTGGAGGAAAAGATGGGAACAGAGAACCAAAAAACAGTTCAGAAGTTGTCTCAAGAAATTAATGAATTCAAAGACAAACTCACCAAGGATGTGGACATAATGAGGTTAGATATAGCAGAGCTTAAGGAATTGAAAAAGGTACTTGAGGAGCTTCAAAATATAGTAGAATCCCTCAGAAATAGAATAGAACGGTGCTAAAACAAATCTCAGAGAAAGAAGACAAGACTTTTGGACTATCCCAAGCATTCAAAAAGGCAGAAAAATGGAGAAAAAGAACAGAATATTCCCTGACAGAGTTATGGGATCATTCCAAGACATCAAACCTCTGAATTACAGGGATTCCTGAAGGAGAAGATGGTCCCAAAGCACAAATTCTCTACTCCAAGACATTCTGGTGGAGAATTTCCCAAGTACTGCAAAAGACACAGAAATGCAGACAGTAGATAGTTTCAGAATCCCAGCATCACTCAGTCCAAACAAAGCATCTCCTAGACACATTGTGATTAATTTTGCCTATTTTAATATGAAGGAGAAACTTCTGCAAGCAGCCAGATATAAGAAAAGTATTACTGGCTCAGGGCCTGTGGCTCAAGCATCTAAGGTGCCAGCCACATATGCTTGAGCTGGCTGGTTCAAATCTGGGTCTGCCAAACAATAATGATGGCTGCAACCAAAAAAATAGCCAGATATTGTGGGTGCCTTTAGTCCCAGCTACTTGGGAGGCTGAGACAGGAGAATTGCTTGAGCCCAGGAGCTGGAGGTTGCTGTGAGCTGTGATGTCATAGCACTCTACCCAGGGTGACAGCTTGAGGCTCTGTCTCAAAAAAAAAAAAAAAAGTATTACTTACAAAGGGGAAAATATAAGGATGACTGCAGATCTTTCAGCTGAAACTTTGCAAGCAAAAAAAGCTGGTCCTTGACCTTCAACCTTTGTTTTTTATTTATTTATTTTTTTTTGAGACAGAGTCTCTCTATGTCACCCTAAGTAGAGTGCCATGGCATCACAGCTCACAGCAACCTCCAACTCTTGGGCTTAAGTGATTTGCTTGCCTCAGCCTCCCAAGTAGCTGGGACTACAGGTGCCTGCCACAAGACCCAGCTATTTTTTTTATTGCAGTTGTCATTGTTGTTTAGCTGTCCCGGGCCTTGTTTAGACCCACCACTCTTGGTGTATGTGACTGGCACCATAACCACTGTGCTACAAGCCCAGGATCCTATACCCTGATAAACTGAGTTTCATTTGTGATGGGGAAATCAAATACTTCACTGACATCCACATGCTGAGGAAATTTGCCATGACTCGGCCAGCTTTAAAGTAAATACTCAGACCCATTCTCCATAACAGGTAACAGGAGGGTACATCACCAAAGTAAACATACCCAGAAATTAAAGAATAAAGCCTAGCTTCCACAATGGTGAGAGCCATAAAAATAAGCTCTGGAATTCTGAAAAGCAAGATGACCAAAACTCCGTCAAATCTATCAATTCTCTAAATTAATGTGAATGGTTTGAATTCTCCTTAAAGAGGCATAGGCTGGCTGACTGGATACAAAAACTCAGGCCAGGGCTCGGCGCCTGTGGCTCAACGGGCTAAGGTGCCAGCCATGTACACCTGAGCTGGCAGGGGCCTGCCAAACAACAAGGACACCTGCAACCAAAAAATGGCCAGGCGTTGTGAAGGGCACCTGTAGTCCCAGCTACTTGGGAGGCAGAGGCAAGAGACTCGCTTGAGCCCAGGAATTGGCGGTTACTGTTAGCTGTGATGTCACAGCACTCTATCCAGGGTGACAGCTTGAGGCTCTGTCTCAAAAAAAAAAAAAACAAACAAACTCAGCCAGATATCCGTTGCTTACCAGAAACTCATCTCACCTCATCTCATCCCAAGACTTGGGATGAAGGGATGGGCCACAGTATTCCAGGCAAATGGAAAGCAGAAAAAAGCTGGTGTTGCAATCTTGTATGGAGATACAATGGGATTCAAACCAACAATGGAATTCTTCTCATCGGTTCATGGATCATCTTCCCAAATTAATCATATCTTAGGCCACAAGGCTAACCTCAACAAATTCAGAAGAATAGAAATTATACCCTGTATCTTCTTAGAGCATCATGGAATAAAAGTTGAACTCAACAGCAACAGAAATCTTCATACTCAAAGAAAATCTTGGAAACTAAATAACGTTATGCTGAATGATAGCTGGGTCACCAATGAAATCAAGAAGGAGATCAGTAGATTTCTAGAACAAAACGATAATGAAGACACAAACTATCAAAACCTGTGGGATACTGCAAAGGCAGTCCTTAGAGGGAAATGTATAGCATTAGATGCCTTCATCAAGGAAATAGAAAAAGGCTCGGCACTTGTGGCTCAACAGGCTAAGGCACCAGCCACGTACACCTGAGCTGGCGGGTTCAAATTCAGCCCAGGCCCACCAAACAACAATGATGGCTCCCACCAAAATATGGCCAGGCGTTGTGGCGGGCACCTGTAGTCCCAGCTACTTGGAAGATGGAGGCAGGAGACTTGCTTGAGCCCAGGAATTGGAGGTTGCTATGAGCTGTGATCCCACGACACTCTACCCAGGGCAACAGCTTGAGGCTCTGTCTCAAAAAAAAAAAAAAAAAAAAAAAGAAAAGAAAAGAAAGAGAAAACAGAAAGAGAGCAAGTAACCAACCTAATGGGCCATCTTAAGCAACTGGAAAAGGAAGAATAATCTAATCCCAAACCCAGCAGAAAAAAAGAAATAACCAAAATCAGAGCAGAATTAAATGAAATCGAAAACAAAAGAATTATTCAGAAGAGCAGTGAAACAAAAAGATGGTTCTTTAAAAAGATGAATTAAATTGATAAATCCTTGGATAGACTAACCAGAAACAGAAAAACAAGATCTCTAATAACTACAATCAGAAATGGTAAAGGGGAAATAACAACAGATGCCACAGAAATACAAAAGATTCTCAACAATTACTACAAAAAACTCTATTCCCAGAGATATGAAAATGTAGAGGAGATGGACTTATATCTGTAAGCATAATACCTTCCAAAACTCGCCAGATAAATTTAGAATCTTGAATAGACCAATATCAACTACTAACATAGCATCAAGTATACAATATCTCCCCCCCCCCAAAAAAGCCCTGGACCAGATGGTTTTATACCAGAATTCTATCAAACCTTCAAAGAGGAACTAGTTCCTATAATGTAAAAACTTTTCCAAAATATAGAGAAAGAAGGAATCATGCCCAACACATTCTATGAAGCAAATATCACCCTGATCCCCAAATCAGGAAAGAACCCAACAAAAAAAGAAAACTATAGACCAATATCATTAATTAATATCAATGCAAAATTATTCAACAAGATATTAGCAAACAGAACACAACAACACATTAAAAGGTTATATACCATGATCAAGTGGGTTTTTTTCCCAGAGACACAGGGTTGGTTCAACATACGCGAATCTATTAATATAATACACCACATAAATAAAATCAAAACCAAAGACAATATGATTCTTTCTTTCTTTCTTTTCTTTTCTTTTTTTTTTTTTTTTTAGACAGAGCCTCAAGCTGTCACCCTGGGTAGAGTGCTCTGGCATCACAGCTCACAGTAATCTCCAACTCCTGGGCTCAAGCGATTCACCTGCCTCTGCCTCCCAAGTAGGTGGGATTACAGGCACCTACCATAATGCCTGGCTATTTTTTGGTTGCAGCCATCATTGTTGTCCTGGGGCTGGATTCTAACTCGCCATTGTTGTTTGGTGGGCCCTGGGGCTGGATTCTAACTCGCCAGCTCAGGTGTATGTGGCTGGCGCCTTAGCCCGTCGAGCCACAGGTGCCGAGCCGAGCTCTAATTTCTTTTGTGAGATGTATTCCCAGGTATTTCATCTTCTTTGGTGCTTTTGTAAAAGGAATAGAGTCTTTGATTTTGTTCTCACCTTGACAATTGTTGGTGTATACAAAGGCTACTGATTTGTGGGTATTGATTTTGTAACCTGAGATGCTGCTATATTCCTTGATCATTTCTAAGAGCTTTGTAGTTGAGTCCTCGGGGTTTTCCAGGTATAAGATCATGTTATCTGTGAAGAGGGAGAGTTTGACCTCCTCTTCCCCCATTTGGATTCCTTTGATCTCCTTCTCTTGCCTGATTGCAATGGCTAGGACTTCCAACACTATATTAAATAGCAGTGGAGACAGTGGGTATCCTTGTCTGTTTCCAGATTCAACTGGGAATGCTTTCAGTTTTATTCCATTCAATATGATATTGGCCGTGAGTCTGCTATAGATAGCTTCTATCAGCTTAAGGAATGTTCCTTCTAAGCCTATTTTCTTGAGTGTTTTTATCATGAAAGGATGCTGGATTTTGTTAAAAAGCCTTTGCTGCATCAATTGAAAGAATCATATGGGCTCAGCACCTGTGCTCGAGTGGCTAAGGCACCAGCCACATACATCTGAGCTGGCAGGTTTGAATCCAGCCTGGGCCCACCAAACAACAATGATGGCTGCAACCAAAAAATGGCTGGGCGTTGTGGTGCATGCCTGTAGTCCTAGCTACTTGGGAGGCGGAGGCAAGAGACTCTCTTGAGCCCAGGAATTGGAGGTTGCTGTGAGCTGTGATGCCACGGCACTCTACCCAGGGTGACAGCTTGAGGCTCTGTCTCAAAAAAAAAAAAAAAAAGAAAGAAAGAAATTAAAGAGCTCTATAAAGAGAATTATGAAACTTTGAGAAAGGATACAGAAGAAGATGTCAATAGATGGAAGAACATACCATGTTCATGGCTGGGAAGAATCAACATCATTAAAATGTCCATACTCTAAACAACAATAACAAAAAAAAAATGTCCATACTCTCTAAAGCAATCTATAGATTTAAAGCAATCCCCATCAAAGCACCATTGTCATACTTTAAAGATCTTGAAAAAATAGTTATTTGATTCATATGGAACCAGAAAAAACTCAAATAGCAAATACAGTTCTTAGAAATAAAAGCAATTCTGGAGGCATTGTGTCACCAGACTTCAGATTATATTACAAAGCTATAGTGATCAAAAACAGCATGGTACTGGCACAAAAATAGACACACAGATTTATGGAATAGGATAGAGAATCTAGAGATGAATCACACCATGTACTGTAATTTAATCTTTGATAAGCCTAACAACAACATGGAGTGGGGAAAAGAACCCTTATTTAACAAATGGTGTTGGGAGAGCTGGTTATCCACACACAGAAGACTGAAACTGGAGCTGCACCTCTCACCATTGGCAAAAATTGATTCTCATTGTATAAAACATTTAAATTTAAGACATGAAACAATAAAAATTCTAGAAGAGAGTGTGGGGAAAACACTTGAAGATATTGGCCTGGGAAAAATCTTTATGAGGAAGACACCTCCTCCCCCCATAGCAGTTGCAGCAACACCAAAAATAAATAACTGGGACTTGATTAAACTAAAAAGCTTTTGAACAGCTAAGAGTACCACAAACAAAGCAACCAGACAACCCTCAGGATGGGAGAAGATTTTTTTCTGTTATGAATCTGACAAAGGTCTTGCAGGGAGAATGGGGACTGAAGACTCCATTCTTGGCAAAGGAAATCACCCCAGAAAAAAGAGGAAAATTAAAAAGTAAGCTGAGTGAGTTGGAACAAGAAAAAGTCAGCTAGTTTACATTTTAGCTACCCATTGCTAGCAAGCTTCCGGCCTTTTCTGAAATTCTAACCTGTTGGGGGATACAGCTTACAAACACCCATGCTGGGTTTGTGAGCACTCTGAGGAAAAATGGACACAGAATAGACTATGGCAAAGACCTAGAGAGATACATTTACTGGGTCGTTACCTGCTTAGTAAACAGGCAAAGCAGATACCCACTGTGAAGTTTTGCATTTGCCTGGGGCAGAGATCAAGGGAGTAGCCGGAGCCCTGAGATGTGGGCGGAAGAGCTCACATCCCTTATCGCAGAGGAAGATCCTGAAGAGCTCACATCCCTTATCGCAGAGGAAGATCCTCTGTGGTGGTGAAGCAGGAAATTTCCTCCCTCTGGCTGATTCCTCAGAGGAGATTAATGCCAGTGGCATCTTACTCCACAGGGAACCAGCAGAGTTTAACACCTTCCTAGAAATCTGTGTGTGTGATCTCAAGCAAGAGGCTCTCCCAATTCAAGGCTAAGAATTCAGATTTCTCAAGGCTACTCAAACCCTTAAATAATAACACTAGGAGCTGATATGCTCTTTCAGAAACTGCTGGTGTCTTTGTTCCCTCCCTCATCTTACCCTCTGGGCAAATAGACGTCAATAAAAGCAGAGTGGAGCAAATACTTGGTGCCATTTCCAGAACCCCACAAACAGGCAAAGGACCCCTGAGTTCCCACCTTTAATTCTATTCTGTGTCTCACGTCTCTTTCTTTACCATCGTTTCTAGCTTTATATTTCTTCAGTCAGTTGCCATCAATTCCTCGGGTTTTAGCAGACCCTGCCCCCAGGGTGGGACCCTGACAAGCCTGATAACTAGAATCTACAGAGAGCTCAAATTAAACAATAAGAAAAGTGCAAACGGCTTCTATAAGTAAGTGGGCAAGTGATTTGAACAGAAACTTCTCTGAGGATGATAGATGAAAGGCCAAAAAACACATGAAAATATGCTCCTTGTCTTTAATCATCAGAGAAATGCAAATCAAAACCATTCTAAGATATCATCTAACCCCAGCAAGATTAGCCCAGATCACAAAGTCACAAAACACCAGATGCTGGAGTGGATGTGGAGAAAAGAGAACTTTTGACACTGCTGGTGGGATTGTAAATTAATACAGCCCTTTTGGAGAGAAGTATGGAGAATCCTCAAAGATCTAAATGTAGACCTTCCATCTGACCCTGCAATCTCATTACTAGGTATTTACCCAGAAGAACATAATTCATTTTACCACAAAGACATTTGCACTAGAATGTTTATTGCAGCTCAATTCATAATTGTCAAGTTGTGGAAGCAAGCTAAGTGGCCATCAACCCATGAATGGATCAACAAACTGTGGTATATGTATACCATGGAATATTATGCAACCATGAAAAAGATGGAGACCTTACTCCCCACCCCCACCCCAAGACAGAGTCTCAAGCTGTTACCCTGGGTAGAGTGCTGTGGCATCACGGCTCACAGCAACCTCCAACTCCTGGGCTCAAGCAATTCTCCTGCCTCAGCCTCCCAAGTATCTGAGAAGATAGGCACCTGCCACAACACCCGGCTATTTTATTTTTGGTTGCAGCCGTCATTGTTGTTTGGTGGGCCTGGGGTAGATTCCAACTGCCAGCTCAGGTGTATGTGGCTGGCGCCTTAGCTGCTTGAGCCACAGGTACTGAGCTGAGACTTTACATCTTTTACATTTACCCAGATGGAGTCGAAATACATTCTTCTTAATAGATTATTGCAAGAATGGAAAGATGAGTATTCAATGTACTCCATGCTAATATGAAATCAATATATAAACAATTACATGTTCCTAAGAACAATAAAACAATATTATAGTCCATTTTAGGGGGAGAGGGGAGGATGTATGACTGAGGAAGGGAGGAAATAAGGTGGGATCTCACTAATGTGCATATTGTGAGGATGTATAATATGCCCCTTGGGTGAGGGGCTCATCTACAAATGGAACTTTGCCCTGGAAGTGAAAACAATGTAACCTAAATATTGTACCCTCATATTAATTTGAATAAAGTTTAAAAGAAAATATCATTCCATTAAAAAAAAAGAAAAATTAATTAAAAAGCATCAAAATTTAAAATAGGAATAAAAGATATTTAACAAAAATGTCCAAAAGCTTTATGCTTTAAAGAATATAGCATATAAAATGAAGACTATATGAAGAATATATTCTGAAGAATATAAAATATTACAGAAGAAATTAAACAGCCAAATAAATAGGGTGGAAAACCTTACTCATGGATTGGAAGCCTTTATCTTATTATGATGTCAACCCTCTCTCTCTTTTTTTTTTTTTTTTGTAGAGACAGAGTCTCACTTTATTGCCCTCCATAGAGTGCTATGGCATCACAGCTCATAGCAACCTCCTGGGCTTAGGCAATTCTCTTGCTTCAACCTCCTGAATAGCTGGGACTACAGGCACCCACCACAACACCCAGCTATTTTTTTGTTGCAGTTTGGCCAGGGCTGGGTTTGAACCTGCCACCCTCGGTATATGGGCCTGGCACCCTACCCACTGAGACACAGGTGCCGCCCAAGATGTTAACCCTCTTAACATTGGCCTATTGCATCAAAGTTATCCAAATCAAAATCCTAGCAGGTTTATTTAGACAGAAACAGAAAAGCTAAATGTAAAGTTTATATGAAATTCCAAGGATTTAGAATACCTAAAAAATCTTGAAAAGAACAAAATTGGGGGAACCTTACTACCTGATTTCAAAAATTACTAAAAAACGGGCAGCGCCTGTGGCTCAGCGAGTAGGGCACCGACCCCATATACCAATGGCCCCGGCCGAACTGCATCAAAAATTAGCCAGGCGCTGTGGCGGGTGCCTGTAGTCCCAGCTACTAGGGAGGATGAGGCAAGAGAATCGCTTGAGCCCAAGAGCTGGAGGTTGCTGTGAGCTGTGATGCCACAGCACTCCACCGAGTGCGATAGAGTGAGACTCTGTCTCCACAAAAAAAAAAAAAAAAAAATTACTAAAAAACTACAGTCATCAAGACTGTGATATTGCTATGAGTAGGTGAATTGAACAAAATAGAATTCAGAAACAGACCTATGCATATACAGCTAATTGATTTTCAACAAAGGTGCCAGAGAATTTTTTTTTTTTTTTTTGAGACAGAGCCTCAAGCTGTCACCCTGGACAGAGTGCTGTGGCATCACAGCTCACAGTAACCTCCAATTCCTGGGCTCAAGCGAGTCTCCTGCCTCCACCTCCCAAGTAGCTGGCACTGCTGGC
>CAUYON010203080.1:0-27752 GCA_963573935.1 Arctocebus calabarensis | reverse complement strand
GCTATAAATTAGCTTCATATTAGGGCTGAGTACATTGGATACTTTTTCTTCCATTCTTGAGATACTTTGCTAAGAAGAATATGTTCCAGCTCCATCCATGTAAACACAAAAGAGGTAAAGTCTCCATCTTTCTTTTCACTTTCTTGATAGTATCCTTTGCAGAATAATTTTTCTTAATTTTTTAATTTTTCAGCTGAGACTGTTTGGAAGAAAGTAGAAAAAACACAATGGACTGCATCTCTTGATTTAGAAAAACAGTTGCATTCCAATACAATGTTAGGTATGTTCATCAGTGTTCATGGCAGGGAACAATGGAAAAGTTGACAGGATGAAACTTTCACTTTGGAGTTTCCCTTAAACAACCTCTCATTGCCTAGAACTTGATGTGTATAACACTGGAAATTAAGAAACCACACCTTGATTTCGACCTCTTTTTTTTCACTACTTGATGTGTCCTGCATCAGTTTGCTCTAGATAATGCCTATCTGGATAGCTTAATATCTCACTGGGAAATACTTTTATTCTCCTTATATTTCCTTACTAAATAAAAGTGGGGGAAAAAAGGGTTTAGATAAAATATTCATGTAACAGTCAGTTTTTCTAAGATGATCCTCTCAAGGCTCAGTATGTTTTAATGACAAGAGTTTACTGCTTACTGCTGTTGCATGTTAGGAGTGTGTTCGATGTGGTTAATCTTTGTGACTCATGTCTTCTCCTTTGCAGAACCAAGCTAAAGGATCAGCTTCTGTCTGGGACATCTTGTCTCATGACTAAGGAAAAACAAGAATGGATAAACCACCCAATGGTTTATAAATTTATGGCCGGATATTTGAGCCTTTATTCTCTTGGCAAAATTAAATCTCATAGCTATGCATCATATTAATGGGCCACAGAAGTAAATGTGGCTCTGAGGGAGTCAACTTCATTCACCTGGTGATAGGATAATATGATCATTAATTTTATGCATGAACTTCACTGAGCTAAGGGGTGCATAGATAGCTGACAACACTTCATTTCCATGTGTGTCTGTGAAAGTGTTTTAGAAGAGATTAGTTTTTTAATTGGTAGGATATGTAAAGAAGATCTGCCCTGAGTAAAGCAGGTGGGCATCATTCAGGCCACTGAGGGCCTGAATAGAAATACAAGTTGGTGGAAGGGGAAATTATCTTTCTTCTTGAGCTAGGGCATCTGTCTTCCTCTGTCTTTAAGCATCACAACCCCTGATTCTTGAGCCTTTGGATCCTGGGACTTCTACCAGGACTCTCCAATTTTTAGGCTTCCAAAATCAAATTGATTTTAGTCATTCTCCAGATTGCTACAGCAAATAGTGGGACTTCTCAGTCTTCCATAATTAGGTAAGCCAATTTCCATAATAAATCTCTCTGCCATATTCCACCCTCCACTGCACACAAAATAAACTTCTTTCCCTAAAGAAGACACCTCCGCTCAGCACCCAAAACACAAAGGTTAGCCCATCCTCCATACTACTCTTGATCCAAAGAAAACTAAGAAAAAATATTGGTCTTCAAAACTAAAGATAAAAATTGTACTCTTGCAACATTACCCATTGAAGATACCCTAGAAAAAATTGTCAGAGGCTTTTAAGGTGTCAGAAAGGGCAGGATCTGCATGGATTAATTGTGAGAATTTCCTCATAATTTTTCACAATGGTGGTTATAGCACCAGCCATATACATCGAGGATGGCAGATTCGAACCAGGCCCCGGCCAGCTTAACAATTGCAACAAAAAAATAGCCAGTAGTCCCAGCTACTTTGAAGGCTAATGCAAGAGAATCACTAAAGCTCAAGAGCTGGAGTTTGCTCTGAGCTGTGATGCCACAGTACTCTACTGAGTGTGACATAGTGAGAAAGATACCTCAAAAAGTTCCAGTCAATCTAGACTCAGGTCCAGGATCTTATGCATGATCACATTACTTGTAATAGATTGATTTTTATTGATATCTCATTGTAAAATAGCAAAATGTTAGACAAATGTGTGATTGAAATTATGTGACTCTCAAAACAAACAAAAGGAAAAATAATAAAAGCTTTTAGAATTAACATAAAGCTCAAAATCGAACTACCCAGTTTTGGTGAGAAATTGTGTCTGAATCTTGTACCTGTGGGGATTTAGAAATTAACTAATCCATATAATGAGCAAAGAATTGATTAGATACCTTTTTTAGAAATAATCTTTTAAAAATTGGAAGTGTTAAAGGCATTAAAAGTGTGTGCTTTGTGCCACCCAAACAGATGTGCCATAGAAATGGAAGAGCATTCAGATCTGGATTAGATGAATCTTGTCCGTACTAAAGGAGCTGCAGAATTATCTCATTCCTGCACCAGCTGCCTGAGCTATTACCAATCTTAGCAGCTAATGGATAAGGTGACTTAGAAGCATATTCCAGCAGAAGCACCTGTGGGGCTTATTCTGCTTCAGATAACCACTACTAAATATAGTCTTCACAGTTCTGAACATGAACTGAATGTAGAATCTAACAAAAGAGGACACTCAATTATATCAAATTAGCATCTGAGTGTATGTAATCATGGAGTTTAGATCAGAGTTATTAAGCTGTCCTTTGTAGCACAGTGACAACAATTGAAAATGATCCCATGGTATAATGTAAGGGGTTTTATGAATGCACGATGGCATCCATTATAATGTTTGGATGCTGACACTGGAGTTCTACAGAATATTTTCACATATGCAGGGTTGCAAAAAAAAAAATTAGTCTTCATGTTTTCCAAATACTTCTGATCATTTAAAACTTTGGCTTCTGACAAAGTTTGTATTTTCATAGCAATTCCAGATTTAGAAGAATGAAAAGGATGAGGATGACCAATAGAGCCAATAGAGATAATGTTTAATGGGTGGATCTTCAAAGACAATAAAAATAATAATGATAATGATGATGAGGATGATTATATAAGTACTCCAAATATTCCAAAGTGATTTGTAGCCTCTATCAGTTCTTCCCATATGCCAAAGTCAAAACTATGTTTTTGGAGAAGTGCTATGGAAGTAGAATGTATGGAACTAAGATGCCTGATTTGCTGTTGCAACCAATGTCTCTAAATGAATACCTGCAGCAGTTGGGGGATGTTCCTGCAACCTCCTCTCATAATTTTCATCTGGGTATCGGGCTGCTTCTACCAATTCAAAGGTTAAAAGAACTGGTGGCTCCTCCTCCTGCACCTTTGGAGGAACCAAGGAGCACCAAGGCCATAGGCTTGAAAACTTGTCTGATATCTTGATGTTCATGGCACCGTATTGCTCTTGTCTCTGTAATTTCATTGATTAATCAATTAAACTAGAGATAGATATTATCATGTTTTCATACCATTATAGAATATGTGCTAGTGATGACTTTAAAGAGTATAGCTTTTTCTTTTAAAAAAAATCACTTGCATAGAGCCAGTAAACATGCTTCACATTAGGAGAATTATTTATGAATTCTTAGATTATTCATAAAAATCAGAGCCCTCTGCTCACTTCTATTTGATAAGTTTATCAGAATTACTAGTGAAAATTTGATCTTGGAATGTTTCACCTTTATTCAGAGAGCATAACAAAAATAACACAATTGCCTAAAATAATTGAAATTGATAATTAAAATTCTTATTGACAACTTGTGCTTGATTGTCAAAAATAAGATTTGTGATAGTTTCCAGTTTTGAAATCTTTCTTCAATTTTTAAAAATCTGCTATACTTACTGCAAATCTATTACTACTCTGTAATTTTCCTGGATAACAAAAGTCATCACATGATTTCAAGTTATAAGGTTTCTTCCTGATTTCTATAGGATCTTGATATTCTATAGAAGATGATATGATTGCTTTATATCAAAATAGAGCATTAACAAATGCAACTTCAGGTTTTAGCAATACTTTTTGTATAATAAAAATGTTTTTGTCTAAAATAGCTAATTTTTTCTCATAAGTTTTATCTCATTCTTTGGTTACAGCTCTCTCTGTAATCATGAGACACAAATGTATTACAGAGAAAAATCAACCCTGCCATCAGTTTTAAAATGTTACATCATCTACTGTATTAGTTATTATATGGTAACACTTATGAATGCCAGACTAAGATATTTCCATGTAAAAGTGAGATACTGAAAAACCAAAGGGATTATAAAATAATTGCTTACATTATTTTAAAGAGAAAATTAATATCCTTAACTAAACATGAAATGACTTGGTTCACTTTTATAAAATCTTAGATAAATTCTGTGCTCAAAATCTTTTATGACAATAGCTGAACTGGCCTGATCATTAAACTGTTTAATGCGAGTTCAGAAAAGTGAAATTTATGTGGCAACAAAGAGATTCAATGTTGGACACATAAATTCTGCCTTTTATTTTATAGAATCTCCCAACCCCAATGTTGATGTGTTCCCTATTGCCTTCAAACATGGTATCCAAACCTTGAAAATTAGAAGAAATTCTTGACAAAAAGAGATGTTTGCACAAAAGCAATATCTCATTCCAACAAAACATATACTAGTTCCAATGGTCACCTTTACCTGCCAAAAGTTATACATAACAGGAGTCAATGCTATCTAATTATATGAATTAGCACTTTAACTGCTTCTCAATACAAGGTATTGCTGAAAGATGGTGTAAATTCCATCAATCAATTTTAATGAATTTCCTGGTCAAGTTTCAAGACAGCCTTTAGAAACAATTACATGATACAATTACTCATTAAAAGCCAGATATTGTGTTGAGAACACCTAAGTGAAGAAAAAAAATCTCTGTTTTTTAGGAATGATGGCCCACCTGTAGAACAATTCTACTTTTATGTCTATTTATACTCTTATTAGCATAGATCCCATATCATAGGATTTAGGGTATTAAGAAATTATTTGGTCTACAAATAATTCTTAGTGCCTTAGTGTTTGGATTGTAAAAACAAAATGCATAGAATATGATGGCGTTAAAGGAGTAATAGTTTTTCAAAAAGTGAGGGGCTTTCCTGGAAAAAACAGAATATTCAAAGTTAAGAAGCTTGTAAAATGCATAGTATTAAGAGCAACTAAGCAAGCCTTTGCTATTTATAGAACGTGTAGTGAGGAAGAGGCAGGAATGCAGAACATTCCATATGGGCTTTGATAGGTACGCTACAGAGTTTACCTTCATTTGAGCTAGAAAGGAAAAGAGAAAAGGCATGTTTTGCAGAAACTATTTCTGATGGCTAAGAGGAATATTTATTGAAATAAATGTTTATTAGGAAAAATAAACTTTTACGACTGTTGAATTTACTTGTTCTTTCATTTTATATGTAGGGCAGGTATTTCTGATAGAATTTGACAGTGAAGGAAACTCTGCCATATTCACAGACAAAGGATAACTCTTTGTTCATTATTATGGGGTTTTCAATGACAGAATAACCATCACTTTCCATCTCAAGGAAAGGGTAGGGGGAAGCAGAAACAGACACGGATGTGGTGAACATAACACCCACGTATACGCCATTGAAATAAAGCTTACTTATCCGGCTAGATTTAACTGAAGAGGAGGCTGGAAATTGAGTTGTTTGGCCAGTTACATACCTAGTACACTGGATTACTGTGGAAGAAAAAGACCATAGATTATTGGACAACTAGTGGGCTGTAGTACAGATACTAACGTATCATCGACTTATGGCAAAGATTCCCATGGGAGAATCAAGTGAGCATGGAAAATCTCTCTCCCCTCTTCGTGACTTCATTTGATTCCCCCTTTTCAATTATTTTGTTAATAAAATTATCAACTTTGCCCTGATCTTCCTGATTCTACTGTATCTCTCTCCCCTATCTTCCAGTTAGAACAAACTGTTGAGAAAATCAAATTTAAAAACAGTAAGAGCAAACATTCTTGCAGTTGGTTGCCCTCATTTCAAAGGTTAGCAATGTGGTAAACTTCATTATTGTATTTAAAGACATACAAAATTGTACTTTTGTCTGTAAGTTATCACCTACACTCCACAGAAAGATTATACAATGGAACCCATTTTTGTGATTTGAAGAGGCTTCCTGTGGGAAGAAGTTACTTTTTTGCCATATTAGGTCTGTGACATGACTTTCTCTGGCTAATGAAATTAAGAAAATTTGACATAATGGTTTAAGAGCCGTACTATTGTTTCTTAGTGATCCTTCAGCCCCAAACCAAGAGTGAATGCAAGTCAGAACCACCGAAAATACACAGTCACAGACGTATAATATGATGACAAAAAATTTGATGATTATTTGTCACTGCAGCATAATTAAGCAAAAGCTCACACTATAGAACAGGTCTCACTCTATAAAATAGCTTTCTTGATGTGTAGTTAAGTTTTGTGACGTGAATTTCTTCATAGACATAAACCATCAAAACTTAAGATATCACTTTTTTTGCACAGAATGAACACTTCATTAAAACAGCATATTTTGATTTATATTAAGTAGAAAGGCTATAGCCCATGAACATAAAGGAAGATTTTTCAAGGGGAAGAAATTCTGGCTACTTATTCTTGAAGCATGGAAAGCATTTCTTGTTATTTATTTTAAGTTCTACATGCCATAAATCTGGTCAAAAGTCTTAACTTACTGTATCCTTGCTTTTTCTAGTCTCCTAGTGTTTTTTATATAGGAAGATTTAATCACAATTTATTTTTCCAATGACTTAGCATTGAGGCATAGCTACCTGTGTTCAGTGACTCTCTCTCATGATTTTTCTCTTTCTCGTTCTAACTGTAAATGCATAGTCCAGATTACAAGTTCTTTTCTTTGGCAAACCCTTTACAATGTATGCTCATTCTATTTGTTTCCCTTACAATCTTGATCCCATATTTGTGTTATTTCTGATTAAAAGTGGCGTTAGCACACGAATGGCGATTTTCTGGGTCCCTGTAGCTTCTGCACCTTGTCGCTCATGAATCTCCTGTCACGGTATCTTTTTGTTTTCCTTGAAGCAAAGCAAATTAACAAATGCAATTCAAACTATTTACTTTATGATTCTTTAGTGGAATGTGACTGTCAATACACTTACTTCTATGGATCCCAATTGCTTTTTTAAAAGGATAAATAACACTTTAGTCTTTCAAAAGAATTTTGAATACATCATGAAATGTTTAAAACAATTATTTATAAAAGAACAATCTAAGCAATATCTATGAGTGAGAAAGTTATTACATAAATCAGTAGCAGACACTACTGAGATGAGGCCTATTACACCAGCTTAATATCTTTTTGGAAGTCCTTTGCATTTAATTAATCTAATTTTAAATGATCCTGAATTTTCATTCCATCAGATTCTGTACGCTTTCTAATTGTCCACAATTTGCTGATCTGTAGCTCATTTGTTGTATGTGCCCAACAAAAATAACATTGCCGTACAATTTTTAAAACTTTATTTTATAATAATATGCACAGAGTAAAAATTAAAACATGGTTTGCATACGTACATATTCTTGAAAAGAATTCTGTGATAGAAATATGAGAATGTTAAAAATTGCTATTTGTATTATATAAAATGAAGTTATTTATATTTTTCCATGATGACTTTTACCCGTAAAACAAAAATATACACATATGACTTTGCAAAAATACAGATTTGCTTTGTCTCTGTTTATAATGTACTTGTAGAGTATTTGCTGCTATAAATTAGTTTGTATAAACTGGTCATACAAATAATCCTATATACAAATAATAAAACAAATTATTAGAATATAATTTGGCAATTATTTAGAAATGACATTTCTTCTACCTTCTGTGCCAAGTTTGAGTTCCACCTAAATATTAACAATTATGCAAAGATATAGGGTGTGTTCACAACTTCTAAAGCCAGAATTTAAAGAGATTTATTAATTGATTAAAAAAATTCTCCATCAATTAGATGCTCAATTTCAAGTCAACGTACTTAATACCAAATAAATTACCTTTTTTACATAAATATTTCTTTACCATTAATGGTAATTATTGGCTCTTGCCTTTCCCTAAAGCTATAACTTTCACTAATTTTGCTACAGATCTACTAATAAAACCTCATCTTTTTGGTTATAAATTTTGCAATAGTCCAAGAAGCTCAAAACCTGTTACTAGTGTAATCATTATCTGAGCAACACTGGTTTGCCATGAGTATCATCTGAGTAACATTCTGCATCGAAAGTAAGCTTTAGTTTCCCTCTGCTACTCAGACAAGTGTACCAATAGAGATGTTCTGGATGGGTCAGCCCGCGTTCTCCATGTATCTTGTTCTCTCTTTAAATTGCTAATTTAAAGGAATACAAACTATCTGCAAGCACTATTTATACCCGGAGGCTAATAGTGAGTAAAGTTTTATTTACCATTTGAAATGATAGACTTCCTTAGGAACACATATACACACAATCTATGCAATCAAAAGAATACATTGCTTCCTGAAAATCTTATCTGATAATAAACTTTCCTAATATTTCCCTGCTAAAGATTAATAAACTTCTCTTGAAACTTATATCTAATTTATGTGACTTTAAGGGTCATGCTTTAATAACAATGATGAAACACGATTATTACTTCCTAATGCTGAAATTACAGTTTTTACATTGTAAATTTTTCCTGCTATGCGCCCTGTGGCACTAACATCTTTATCACTCCATGTGTTTCTAGTTTTAAAACCTTTACCCCTGCTGTTTGAAAAATATTTCTCATTTTCGTCCCCTATGGAGTACAGAAATCCCTAAAGGCAAAGCCATTAGTGATCTCTCTGCCTTTCCCCAAACACGTATTATGATCACCAGTGCTGTTCCCACTGCCTCATTGGCTTTTGGTAAAGTATGCAAATGAGATGTTCAAAATACACACTTTTTGCAACTGTGCAAGTTCATACTGATTTATAAAATGGGCAGGCTATTAAAGTGACTGAAAATGTCAGCAAGATTTATGCATGGGTGACAAATTGTATTGGAAATGTTCATTTTTAACATGCTGCCCTGGGTTTTTATTTTTTATTTTTTTAACAACCCAGATAGTCTCTGTGATACATTTGTTTTAAGGCTATTTTTCCCTACCCAAACATACTTTTGACAGTGACTTTTTGACTGGAAAAATAAACAATGCTACTTCACAATCATACAAATTGTATTTTATCACAGAAAGCAGTACTTGGAAAACATAATAAATTTCCATTTGACACCTACTTTTTCTCTATAGCATTAGTCCACTATGGTTAAATAGTTTCCTTATATAACAGATAACTTGGATTGCATGCATAAATATTTCATCACCAAGCTATAAAATTATGTAACTATCAAAACAATTACCCAGTCCCCTCTGAGGAAAATATTTCATTCATGTTAAAAATGTACAACTTAGGGAACAAAGATAGGAATGACAACTGGCATATATCTTCCAGGGTTTATGATCCCATCCTTGAAAAATTCTATGTTAAAAATGGTTTATATGATACTCAGATCACTTTTCCCTATTGTTTGTGAATTTATTCTGGCATATCCCAGCTCTGTCTATGATTCAACCAGGCAATTGTAGTACTCTGCCAGCCCAAGTATTAATGTTTGGATGACAGTTATTCATCCACTAAATAAAGCAAAATAATAGGACAAAATGATGCTGGAGCCAGTTTATGAAATGCTGTTTAAGAAATTAATCAGATCATCCGCACAAACCTCAGAACATTCACGCACACAACCGAAGTATCACAAGGAAAACAGAATTGGTGTGTATCACAATTACAGACTAGATTATAAAAATTAAATGCAATAAACGAAGAACCACCAATGACTGGTATTGCAAAGAACGGCTCTTGCAATAACATTATTATGTAGTCTTCCTAGTTGGAAAAGTTTGGTATTAGAATTCTAATTCCACTTTTTATATTCACATCAGTTTGTACCAATACTATTATTGCAACTGATTTTCCTAATTAGTTCATTAAGTTGCATAACAATTGGTTTACAAGTAACAACTCTTCTTGATGTTAAAACAGTGAAGATAAAATTGATTTAAAGCCCACTTCTGATCATTCATTCTTACACATTCATATGTCCTGGTGTTTGATGAAGCTCTTCTTATACGACTGTGCCAGCTTCTCTGCCCTATTTTCACTTAAGTGACATGGCTACGTTCTTGCTTATTAAAGAGAGTTAACATTATGCATTATATTGAAGAAATCCAAACAAAGTTACAAGCGAAAAAGAAACAAAAACATCTGCTTTTCATCAAGGAGCACCATCTTTTAGCTTCTTCTAGAATGAAGGTTTTCAGAGAAAGCAGTTGGATATATGAATAGGCACAGACTAGCCAGGTGAAGATGCTGCACAGAAGATGAGGAGAAAGTTGCTTTTTGCTGTTGCTGTCTCTACTTGAAAGGGGCAAGGTGGGGGGAGGGGAGGGAGGTTGCGTGGAGGGAGGGTAATTGGTGGGGCCACACCTACGGAGCATCTTACAAGCGTACAGGTGAACTTACTAAATGCAGAATATAAATGTCTTCATACAATAACTAAGAAAATGCCATGAAAGCTATGTTAAACAGTTTGATGAAAATATTTCAGATTGTATATGAAACCAGCACATTGTACCCCTTGATTGCACTAATGTACACAGGTATGATTTAATTAAACAAAACACTGTACTTTAGGGCCATGCCTGTGGCTCAGTGTGTAGGGCGCCGAACCCATATACCGAGGGTGGTGTGTTTGAGCCCGGCTCCAGCCAAACTGCAACAAAAAATAGCCAGGCATTGTGGTGGGCACCTGTAGTTCCAGCTACTCGGGAGGCTGAGGCAAGAGAATTGCCTAAGCCCAAGAGTTGGAGGTGCTGTGAGCTGTGACACTACAGCACTCTACCAAAGGCGACAAAATGAGACTCTGTCTCTAAAAACAAACAAAAAAACCCCAAGAAACTGCTGTACTTCAAAAGAAAAGAATGCCTTTTGTAAGATGTCATTTATTCAAATATTTTCTGTGTAAGAGAAATGATATTTAATTTTAGTGTTGAAATAACCTCATCATAATGTTTCCCTCTAGATTTTTAACTTTGCTTTCATGACTATTAAATGGACCCATTAGTCAAATCACATCAGTAAGTTTGCCTTCCAGTTATTATCAAAAAACACACTTTCTCAATTGACAGTCATTCCCATAGACACATTTTTACCCCAGAGGACACAAGTAGAAACATTCACAGAAGAGTAAGAACCCAAGTGTACATTCAAGAACATCTGGTTATAGTATCAAGGAAATCTGTCTATGAGAGAAACAATGTCTGAATCTCCCGTTCTTATTCCTTCACTGAGATGTATTATAGGATTTACTACAAATGGTTTAGTCATAACTTAAAACCATAAAGCTTAGGGTTATCAAATTAAAAAAAAAGTTACATACTTGGATATATAGGTATATGTTTGTGTGTATGTAAATATAATTACTGGATATAATGTGCAATAGAAGATCATTTTTAAGTCATCCTTGATTTTGTTGTTACTCTTAACCATTAAGTCAAAAAAAAGTGAAACAAAAACTCCACTATGCATGCTGAAACCTTGCATTCAAACTACCAATTTCTCCTCCTGTGCAACTGGAAATATCACCATTTTCTTCACTGTGTTCTCTCTTCCTGCAGAGTCTCATGTTGATTTATTTCTCTACTAATAATTCTTTAATTATAGAGTTAGGCTTATCAGACCAAAATATGATTTGGTTTAGTTCAATAAAAATTAATTGAACATCTAATAAATGCTAAATGCTGAGTTAGGCTATGGGAATACAAAGATTATACAAAGATTAAAATGGCACACTTCTACCTATGAAAGAATGAGTATAAGGAAGAGGAATAGAGTGCCTCAACTGTCCCGTGAGAAGAAGTTCCTTACCGATGCCGTCATTGTTTGGGGGGTAGTTCTACCCCAAGAGTTGGAATTTTGGTGGTTTTTTGGTAACTTATTGCATAAGTTGGAGAACTGCTAACGAATATTCTGTTTTATTTGGCCTATTTTGATGTTTTAAAATGCATAAGCCTTCTATAACCTGTCCTCCAACAATATGGGCCAATTTATAATTTCTCCAAAAACAAATTTACAACAACAGGCCTTTTAACTAAGTTCTGTCCTACTTAAATCACTCTCATTTATCTTATAAAATCTCTGCCTTGATGTTATTGGACAGTAAAAAGGCTGCAATGGGACCCCTGTCAAAAGACAATTTTCTTCCTTGAATGATAAGCAATGGTACATGTAAGAACAAAAAGCCAACTGATTAATGGGATGCAATTCATCTACAATTATCTTGCCCATGTTACACAGTCATTGTATAGATCGGACCAGATCATTAAATTATGTGACAGCATCAGCTATCTAACTTTAAAAGAGGTGGGAAGAGCCAATTTAAGAACTTAATATCTCAGGATGATACAGTAGCCTGAAAAAAATGGCCAATTTAGAGAAAATTACCATATGTACCAACTAGAATGATAGATGTGAGCCTTGGCTAAGCATTTGTCCCTGTGCTGATGATGTTTGGAAGCCAGTAAAAAACTATGTGCTTCTTTAAAGTGGGTTTAAGAATGCTGGTGTGCAGAACATTAAAAGGTAAAATACAGACTCTGGGAGGAGAGGTGGTCTCTTGGTAATTTTTCACTTCCACAACCTCACTGGGAACTTAGGAACCATATTCTGGGATGTGAATATCAATGTTTTACTGTGTTCTTCCATGTTGACTTCACAGTTGTGTCTCATATATACTTTATCTTTTCACATATATATGTATATATGTATATGCATTAGATATGCATTCTGCAAAAACCCATAGCATGAGACTCTCATCTAAAATGAAAATGAGGATTTTAGATGACAGTAGAATAGTCCAATATGAATTATTCCTATAATTAGTATTTAATTATAATTGAAAGCAGATATGAAAGTAGCTGATTTAAATATGAAAAACCTAAAACATATGTGTCCCCTTCTCATTCTTTCAGTTCTGTGACCTTATCAAAGGTATAGCTTTATTTTATTTTATTTATTTTTTTTGAGACAGAGTCTCACTTTGTGGCGCTCAGTAGAGTGCTGTGGCATTACAGCTCACAGCAACCTTGAACTCTTGGGCTTAAGTGATTCTCTTACCTTAGCCTCCCAAATAGCTGGGACTGCAGGCACCCACCACAACTGGATTTTCTATTTTTTTTAGAGATGAGGTGTCACTCTGGCTCAAGGTAGTCTCGAACTGCTGAACTCAGGGCAATCCACACTCCTTGGCCTCCCAGAGTGCTAAGATTACAGTCGTGAACCACAGTGCCTGGCCTCCAAGGTCTAAGTTTGCGAAGGCAGGTAACCAGAGTTAGGGTGCACAGAAAGGGGGACCAAAAAGAATTCGGAATCCAGTGAAGAAACAATCCATGATTACAGTTGATTTGAACATGCTGTGGTCAGGGAAAGAGCACATTGTGAGAAACATGCCAGGAGAGAGTACACTCAAGGGAAAACGAACATGAGTGAAAGTCACATAGAATGATTAGCGTTAAACTAAATAGTAAATGGAGTCAGCTGTAAGTTCTTCTAAAATAGTCAAAGGTAAATTTCGATGCATACCGTCTTAGCTGGAGCTTATGCATGAAAATATAATAGACTTGGTGGATTGAAGAACAGACATTTATTGCTCACATTTTTCCCACTCTGAAGGTTAACATGACCAAGATCAAGGATACTCCTTCTGGCTTAGAAATGACCGTTTTCTCATGGTGTCCTCACTTGGTGGACAGAGCACTTCCACTTGCAACAAGGACCAACCTCACATGGGGCCCTGCTCTCATCACCTCATCAGAACCTAAACATCTCCAATGGGCTTCACCTCCAAACAACATGATAGTAGGTGTCACAGCTTCAACTTATCAATTTGGGGTAAGCATAAATGTTCATTCCATAACATATGGCCTATCTCAGATAAACCTATCTCATTTCTATTCAGTGAAGATTTCATTATATGCAAAACTTCAGATATAAACTTGAAACTATGCCGAATTCTTACGACCACATATTTGCATTGAATTAATGAATGCTAGAGATGTTTCTGAGAAGTTTTTAGGGTTAGTTAGTATTTGATTGCCCATGGAGTCAGGTGTAACTTGTTCAAGATCATCCAGACTGGTTGTCGATTTCTGCTTTCTTCTGGTGAAGAGCAACTTGGTTATCTGGCTTGATTGTGAGTTTAGCATTAGTGGGACCTGAGAAAATGTCACTTTAAATGGTGTTATTTTATTTTGAAGCACTTCGACACTCTGAAACAGGGAATCGTATGTGGTGATTTCTTTTTCTCTTTTGAATTGAAAAGAAAATCTCTTTTACAGATCTGCCTGCTGAGCCCAGGTAGTTGGTAACTGGCTCAAAATCGTAGATACTTTTCCCCCCTAAAATTGAAAAGAATCTAAGGTCCAGAGGACAGACCGAATACTGGATATTCTCCTTTGATGCTGCACAAAAAACAATGTTAGAGGTCGCACATTTTTCATTGAATATAGTTAGAACATATCTATGTCTCTAGGTCTCAACAAATAATTTTAGTTGATTCACGAGATTGTGAATCTAACATACTCTCATTTATACTTGCTCATTTTATTGAATTATATTTGGTTGAATTTTAGACTGATGACAAAAATGATTATAATTATAATAATAATATTCAAAATTGATAAATCCTTAAGTTATATGTTAACTTTTCTGCTAAGTCTGTTACATTTATTATCTCACTTTAGTCCTGACAATAATCTTACACCATTTAGGCACCAAGAAGGCTAAGAAATTTGCCTCATGATGTAATGGTAAAAAAAAGATGGGCTTAGATACTGCAGATAATTCGAACCATCATGATAGAGGGTAACTGAATTAAAATCACAGACTGCTCTTTTCTCAAAACTAAAAAGAACCAAAACCTAGAATATAGACCAAATGCAGAATGACAACAGCCCTATGAGTCTTTGGAAGATTCTTACGCAGTAACACAAAGTTTTAGCTTTCGCAATTTTGATTTTCTTTTTTTTTTTTGTTTTTTTTTTTTTTTTTTGCAGTTCGGCTGAGGCCGGGCTTGAACCTGCCACCTTCGGTATATGGGTCCGGCGCCCTACTCGCTGAGCCACAGGAGCCGCCCAGCTTTCGCAATTTTGGTATCGTTCTTTATTAGGAAGAACACAAAGCTATGAGTAATTAAATACATACACACACACACACATATTTAGAATGAGAAAGCACATCCCAATACAATTTTTAGTAAGCTAGTGAAAATGGTAAAATACATCAAATCCTGAAAAATAATACAGTCATGTGTTGCTTGATGATGGTGATACATTCTAAAGCAAGGGTCCACAAACTACGGCCCACGGACCACATTCATTGGTGTGAATTGTATTTGTTCCCATTTTGTTTTTTACTTCAAAATTAGACATGTGCAGTATGCATAGGAATTTGTTCATAGTTTGTTTTTTTAAACTGCAGTCTGGCCCTCCAATGGTCTGAGGGACAGTGAATTGGCCCCTGTTTAAAAAGTTTGAGGATGCCTGTTCTAAAGGATGCTTCCTGTGGTGATTCCACCACAGAATGGATTTATGCAAACCTAGATAGTACCTAGTACAGACCCAGGATCCACAATATAGTCTATTCTTCCTTGGCTACAGTGTTGTACAACATGCTATTGTGATGTAGGTAATTATTACACAATGGTAGGAATTTGTGTTTCTAAACATATGTGAACATAGAAAAGATTTTGTATTGTGTCCCTTTGTCACTGTGGCCAAGATCTCAGTAGGAGGTAGAAATTTCTCAGACCAATTATAATCTTACGTGGTCCATTGTTGACCAAAAAGTTTTTATGAGGTAAACGAATGTATTTTTTGTTTACATTTTTTATCATCTCTTCATATAGTTTCTTAATAATTCTTATTTCTATACAATGAAGAAGTAATAAAATCTTTCCTAAAAAAATTTTTTTTAAGTGGCACTTTAGGAAGGTTACCGTTAGGCCCAGAGCTTGGTCTTTGTTGGTAAGAGCATGTGAAATTTTAGGATTGTGTCATATGTGATGAAACGTCTTTCAATGTCTTGTTGTGTAAAATAAAAAAGTTAGGAGTTTTAAGTTTGGGGAGGACTTTCTGCAGATTAGCTTCTGTTTGGGGAAGCTCTGAACTTTTTTTCTCTTTCACTGTGTTGCTTTTCTGCAGTGCCAGGATTCAATACCATGATCATTTTGCTATGTGACTTCTGACTGCATCTGTGGGCGGCTCTTGATGCATGAAATGTAGGTAAAGAACAGGGAGAAGGAAGCCCACTTGAAGGCCATCCTGTAGCAAGATGACCATTAGACATCATAGACAGGACTGTACTATAAAACATTTAAAAAATAATTATGCAGGAAGCCAAATAAAATGTGAATTTCAAATGAACATGAATAATATTTCTTAGACAAACTTGCACTAAAGATTATCCATTGTTCATCTGAAATTCAAATTTAACTGGTGTCCTGAATTTTATATGGCAACACTATAGAAGTGTCTGCAAAACACAAACCTCATCCACTAAATGCAAATCAATGTATCACCAACCAAATTTCCTCAGACCAAGGAAATGGCCTATGCCCATCCCAACACAACATAACTGGAGGATAAGGGAGGAGAGGAAATTGAAGGAGAACTGGTGAATAGTTTTAATGAGTAATAGTTGAAATGTTTTACTTTTGCAACCTTATGACCACATTGCAAATAAATGCACATTGCCAGGGCCATTGCCACTACCAGACACCCATGCAAGTGAAGAGCTCCAAGGCTTAGCTTGGTGAGCCTTGACTCTAGTCTACCAAGTTCCCTGGGTCTATGAAAGACAACACTGTTGGACCATGTCAAAGTGTGGTGACTATGCACCCAAACTTTGCAGAAAGTCCTACCAACTCAGCATCCGAATTCTAAATTCTTTCCTCTTGGAGTATATACTCATGTCATAGTTCATTACCTCATGATTATTCTTTTATAATTAAAAGTATGGTTATTTCTGTTTTTCATTAAGGTGTCCGTGTATATATTTATATGTGTACTGTATTATTTTATGACTAGATTTTAAATTCCTCTATGAAATTGTGGAGGCTTTTTCCCTGCCTTATATTCTTACTCGGGGTACCCAAATAGAATCTAAGTGTACGGAAGTGAAAATTTTTACTTAGTACAATGATGTATTAGTATTGTTTTTGTATAATTAGGCAGTAGTATAATTTGCATAATGAAGACTGCTTTTTCTTGAGGAAACTTCATGGATGTCTCTTTAGATGTTTCAGACAAGTCCATCAGCATATAATGCTAGGGGAGAAAGCAATACAAAAGCAAAATGATTCTGTACAGTCTGAGGAGAAGACTATTTCTACAAGCAACCTCGGACCGAAAAGGAGGTAAAGGTAAAGGAAGTAGGAGCTGTTTAGAAGGTGTGAGTGAGAATGGGAGCCCAAGTTTCACAAAGAAGCCAGGGTGCTAAGAAAGATGTGCTCAGTCATGTGTTTCCTAAGATGAGGAATGATGTACTTCTAAGTGCGATGATGGCTAATATTGGATTTTAAAGATTTTTTTTCACATTAGTAAGTTCCAATAACCCCCCAAATTTTCAGTCAAACTCTAGTCTGCACAGTAAATTTGACCTAACAATACATTAGAAGAATTAAGGAGGATAGGTAATCTAGTATAGAGCATGATGGACCAGTAAAACAGGAAGACCTGGTTTCACTTATAAGGTAGCTACCTTCTTTCAAGTAGGATAGCTTGGAATGACAAGTTAATCCTAAGGCCCATAGACATCCATGGGAAAATTGAGACTGTATAGTTTATGAAATGCAGATCTGGAGGCAGAGTTTTTGAATATTGTTTTTCATAAAAAGAAACTGGAACAAGAGGACATGAAAATACTACCAAAGTGGGCAACATTTAGCTATCCTTGCTCATTGACTTAGCCACTATCCATTCTTTTTCCGACCTGCTTTACCTTCTACCACATGTATTTATTTTTGTCCTTTATCCTTAATCTATCAATCACTGGGATAAGGGAGGAAGAAAAGATTTTTGCTAGCTCATACCACTTCAAGCAATGTCTACCACACTACAGTTTATTCCAAACCCTGTTGAGTATCTCTTTTGTTTTCTCGCTGCCCTTTATTTATAGAACTCCTAGCTACATGCCCCACACAGGTAAAATGTCAGGCAATGTAAACTATATATCCCTGTAGCCCTTTACCCATAATATTATAAGGAATGCACCTTTAATTTATCATGTCCTCCTTGAGTGCCCACAGCTGTTTCACTTAGTAGAGAACTGCATCCTTCTGTGGAGAGCTCAGAGCAATGTGACAAGAATAAAATGAAAGGGTTGCATGGGGTGATCTCTAAGATTCCTTCCAGCCCTTGAATTCCGTGTTGCATGTGACTGTACTCTCCACAGATAAATGTTCAGCTGAGTGCAGGGAAAACAGCCATGCTTTACTAGTACCCTGGATCAAGGGCAAAACCACTTGGCAAATTACGTAATTCCTGGCTAACTATTTGTCAACCTAAGCTGAAATATGTTATGTTATAATATTCTAAAACCAAAATTAAATGTCTACAGAAGTATACAGTGGTATTTAGTATCTATCTCTGTACTTCCTTGCAGAATATTAATTGAAGAGGTAAAGGCTAGGGTAAGAGAATGTATGTAAGGGTTTCTTAAAAGGATTATTTGACACCTCGGGAAAAATAACTTGAAAAATATAAATGTATTTTAAGGATAATTTTATATTTATTGCACTTAATTTAACAAATTATTGCAGGAAACACATAGGCAGCATTTTCCCAGTGAAATTATTATACTTAAATGAACTTTTGACAATGTATTAATTACAAGGACATGACCACATTTATTCTGCTGATCTAGTAATTACACACATTAAGGAAATATTTATCTGCAAACCATGCAGTGTATTTCAAAACAGTATTTATTGCCAAATTACATTTCCTGGATATCTGTGCCTTATTTCCAGTTACTGGTAATTTTTTAATTTGAAGAGGAAGAGAGAAGTGATGAGGAATTTGAGAAATATTGTATGAATAAATGCTTGTTGATATGGAAAAACTGAAATGTACATCTTCTGAATTATAGAATGCTTTTACATAGAAAAATGATTTGAGACAACTAAACTCATGTGTATAAGATAGGAAGAGGGTAGAGTATTGACAATACCTCAAGTTTCTTCCTTCTTTCCTGCCTAACTTTAGAAATGAATAAAAGCATAGCCTAAATTTTAAGTGAAAATAAGACTTTATGTGAGGTAAGAAAAGGAGGAAATTAATATAATGTGTAGCTGCCTGAAACATTCAACTTTGAAAATTATTTCAGAAAGCTTGTAAACTTTTATGAAATATTAGCAATTGTTTATAATTCAATTAGAATAGTTCTTTATCTGTAGCAAATCTTAAACACAAACATTTTCATCTCTACTTTGGACGTTGGAAAGCACAACTGATGTTCTTAAGTGTCCACAGCTGGTGAAAGGGACGGTCAATTGTGAACTGAAGAATTAGCCCCCTGAATTCTGTGGCATATTTCGTTAAGCTTACAAAGTTATAAAAACATATCTCTCTGTTATGGCACCTGGGGCTCTGCTACTAAATTCAGTTCCCTATGTCTTTGAAAGAGATCTTATTACATAGTCATCACAAACATAGTATTTAGGAGTTATTTTAAGACCTTAGATAATAAGGAAGAAAAAGCAAGATTTACCATGATTTTAAATTTTTCATGAAAGTTGAACTGACAATCTTTTATAGTGCTTGATTATACGTGAAATAGAAGAAAATGTTATTAAAAACTGAGCATTTAGTGTGGAAATATTAACAATAATGATAAAACTAGAAAAAATAATGGGATAATATTTTTGGATGTCTTCTATGACCTAACATTTTATACACATTAGATCATGTTATCCTCATAACTTTTTTAAATGGAGTTAATTGCAAAATATACTCTAAGATTGAAATTATTATTATTATGTATATATTATAACACATATTGTGACATGCATATTATAATGTATGCCATAAGCTGATCAAGTCAGAGGGAGTTCTTAAAATATTAAAACCCCAAGTATTGGGTTTTCTTCCGTATTCAAATTCTTCAGGATTTAAAACATATCCTCAAAATAATTTCTATAATTAATAGGGGCAAGGTATGTAGTCATCTTAAATTGCTGCAATAATTCTCCAAAGCAATTGGTGCATCTTAGTACTGAGGAAGCGGAGGAGAGTTCTTCAAAATCTAGATGAGACACACACACAGGATTTTGCATAATGACTGTCATCATGGGCAATCATTTACTTTGCATAGAGCCTCATATGCCATCAAATGCATTTAAAAGTTAAATAGACAGTAACAAAAATGTATACACATTTTAAGAGATGTTACGTATTACTTTTTAAAATTGAATTGAAGGTACAGTTACTGGTCAAGTGTACTTAGACATGTTACACACATCTATTTTACTGTAATTTGTACACTTTTTGAGAATGAATAAGTTCGCTTCCAACAAGATCTCTTAAAAGGTGTATACATTATTTTGCACCCCTGGTATATCTCATTATTTGTTTTCAGTGGGACTCTTTAGAACTGAACACAGATCAACGACATGGTTACAAGGCTTACACACAGAGAAAGAAACCTCAATTTTCATTGTATTTCTGCCACGGGAACACAAATGGATTTAGGGTGAGTGGAACATGATGTACTTTTCAGCTATAAATTCAACCAAGGTATTTCATAAATTATAAAACACTGCTTAAATGTAAGTATGCAAAACTGACTTGTAGATACATAGAATAAGAATAGTGTATGCTTTAAATGGTTTAGGCAATTCTTGCTATAAAATTTAAAGTATCACGCTTATTAAAATACAGAAGTAGGTTATTATAAAAGTATGTTTTAAACGTATTTTTAGACATAAAGTAGAGAAGATTGTTCTTGCCTTGGGGAGAACAAAGTAGAGGAAAGAAAGGGAAAAGTAATTGGACTCTCATATCCGAACCTATATTAAGATTAGAATACACCCCACCCCAATCTAATTAGAATGTCCTCATTATATTTCTGCCTGAACTACTATATAATGTGTTTCTACTGCTGGCAGTGATTGAGAAATAATAAGAATTAAAGTGCATTAGATAAAATAGATAAATGTGCGTATGGCTAAAAAGGCAAATGAAAGATTGATATAAATGATCTTCATTTATTTTTAAATCCTTCATTTTGATACCTTTGTGCAAAATTATGTCTAGATGAACAGCCAGGATAGAAGCAAGAGTTTAAAAAAGTGTTTTTAGACTACTTCTTTTTCATGTATCTAATTGTATATTTATTGCTTCTGAGTTACAATACTGATAATTTTGGCTTCTAGAGCACCCCACAAAAAATTCAGTGATTAACGCTTTGCTTTGACTTCATACACAAAGCCTTCGCTATCTGTCCAAAAATCTATTTTTGTGGGTTTTGTGGTTATGGCAATTAAGTTTCCACATCTGGTTATGTCCCAAGAGTCTGAGAATTTGGTCTCCCAGTATAGAATCCTACATCGATGCTGTTAGATTTTTTAAAATATGCTTTCCTTTTAAAAATTATGTTAATTTATGAATATATTGATAAGAGTTCTCCTTTGTATCACTTATTTCTCACCATCTATCACGTCCAAAGTGATTGTACACTAAGAATAGGATTTTAAGTAGTTGATCATTCATTATTGATGCTTATACACGTGCTACAAAAAAGAAAACACATTGATATACATATGCTTAAAATATGATAAATTATAACACCTGTTCTTGTTAAAAAAATATGCCACGAAATACTAGGTTTAAGTTTTCATTTTTGGTATAAAATGCACATAGTTATTGGTAAAACCCTAAAGCCAAGAATAATTAAACAGTTCTATGATAGAGTTTTTAGATATTGGTTTGGAAATTCTAGTCACAGGAACAAATCATCACACATACAAAAGAAGTAGAAAGACTATGAAGAATGACAAAAAAGTATTGCTAATTTTTTTCAATAGCTTTTCCCCACTTCAATAGTAACTAGTGAGGTGGTAATAAGTAACAAGAAAAACTACAGCTAAGATAGTAAAATTTTAAAAAGAATACAACTGTTTTAAGAATAATTACAGCAATATTTGTAAAGGATTCATATATTTGAAAAGGTGATGTTCTATAAATGCTAACATGTATATTTTCTGTCAAGTAGGTTACAGATTTTTCTAAATCGTAGAAAAATTAAATATATTATCATAATTATTCTTTTCAAGATATATAAGTTCAATGTCACAAAATTAATGTCTTAAAGGTACTATTTTGTGGACATTGCAAAACAATTCTAAAATATATAAAGGAGAAAAAAATGTATGAGTGGATGGGTGGTTTAAGAGAGAAGACATATGTACTCTATATAGCTAAAGTAATAAGAATGGTAAAATGATAAATCAATAGTCAAAAGACAAATTATTTGCCCTTGTGCTCTAAAGAATACTCAAGAAGTAAAGTCAGCTTCTCACATTTGAAATATTGGAAACACTAATGAAAATGTCAAGAATTAAGTATTAACTAGATAGCTAGATACTTTCCCCCAATCTTCCCCTTATAAATAAATAGACCTGGAATTTTCTAAAAATGGTTTTATAAAAAAAATAGTAATAACCCTGGAACAGAATGAAAGAAAAAATACTGCTTGCTACATAGGTGGTTATGTCAAGGATGTAAGATTGTAGGTAAATATTCTTTACATTCTTTTTTTATGTATGGTCTTGCATTTTACAATGGTTTTCCAATGATTATGTATAATACTTTTGTATAATGTTTATTTTATTTTATTTTATTTTATTTTATTTTATTTTATTTTATTTATTCAAGCTGTCTCCTCGGATAGAGTGTCATGGCATCACAGCTCACAGGAACCTCCAACTCTTGGGCTTGAGCGATTCTCTTGCCTCAGCCTCCCAAGCAGCTGGGACTACATGTGCCTGTCACAATCTCTGACTATTTTTGTTGTTGTTATTATTGCTGTTATTGTTTTCATTGTTTTTTAGCAGATCTGGGCCAGGTTCGAACCCACCAGCCTTGGTGGATGTGGCCAGTGTCCTACCCACTAAAGCTGCCTTGAAAAATCCCCTTTCCAAACATACCTTATCCAATCAAATCAGCCATGCCTAGGTATTTACTATGGGTGAACTATTGTTCTAAGTAATTCACAAAATTAACTCACTTAATAATTTCAGGTATAGGTTAAAAAAAATAGCAATCACTTCTTCTAAGCTAAGTGATACAATAAGGATGTATTCTAAGTAATATTTCTCCTGAGGTCAAACTCTGGAGCTAGCCCTAATTCATGACATTGGCCTTGGGGTTGCATCATGTTTTCTGACTCTTGGTTTCTGGAACTTGCACACATAATCAGAGATAACTTCCTTCATCACATTGCTTTCAAATATTGCTATTCAAATATGCCCAGTAAAGAGGATTTACTGAATCCTTTTTCTAAAAAACTAAATTATGTCAATATCCAATTAATGTCCGTGTAAGATAGACAATCTCTTTTAAGTTTACATACATTTTTGCTTTTTATTTTTATGTGATATAAAGAGGCTATAGCTTTTGGTTATGATAATAAAAATACTCATATTTGCCACTTTAAGAAGGTGAGAGCCAGATGTGTGTAGCTACAGAAAGGCATAATGTGTGTACCCATGAGCCCCGCTAGGCTGCTCACATGTTGCTTCTAGCTAGATAGTTCACAGGTGTCCAAGCCCTAATTACTCTGCAAATTAGAATTTAGCTACTTTAGCTAAAAGTAATACTGTAAGTGTTTGAAGAGCAATAGTGACTGAGAAATAAAACTCTATGTGTGCCTTTGTTTTTTTTAAGGAAAATAGTAGCTTTGTCCTAAAGAAGCAGTTAACAATTTCTTTTTGTTCTCTGAACCAAGACTCTTAAAACTTTTAAGGATTCTAATAAGTTTTTCTTTATGGGAGGGAAATATAACTTTTAATATTTAACTTATTAAAAATTAAAACTGAAGGGAGGTGCCTGTGGCTCAAAGGAGTAGGGCACCGGCCCCATATGTTGGAGGTGGTGGGTTCAAACCCAGCCCCAGCCAAAAACTGCAAAAAAAAAAAAAAAAAAAAAAATTAAAACTGAACATTTATTAAAATACACTTGGAGGGAATCATTTGCAAATAACAAGGATGAACATGTTGCCTGTCAACATAAATAACAATCAAATAAATTTTCTAGAGAGCCCACTAGCCAATAATACAGTTATTTCTTATAAAAAAGACATGTTAGAATGTGTTGCTCTTGTATAATTATTGCATGGGAACCTGCCTCAGCCTCCTGAGTAGATTAGACTACAAGTATGGACCATCATGTCAAGCTGATTTTTCTTTTAAGAGATGGGGTCTTGCTATCTTGAATAGCCTGATCTTGGACTCCTGGTTTAAGCAATCCTCCCACCTTAGCCTCCCCAAATGCTAGAATTATAGGCCTGAGCCACAATACACAGCTTTATTTGATATTTTAAATGACAGTGACAAATAAACTGCAACCATTAAGTCTCTGTTGTCTAAAATAAGATTTTTGTTTTAATTGAGTGCTTGAATAAAATCTTTAACTAAAATTTACATTAGAGTTTGATTTTTTAAATAAGGACAGTCTCAGAGGCTTGAGACTTGCACCTGGTACTTTAAATTTCTGACACTTCAAAAAACTAAGCTCTCAAATACATGTTTTAGAGCTGACTTCAGTTATAAAACTTTCATATTGTATCAGTGAACTGACTGAGTCAGGATTTTCAAAACTCGGTTTAGGCCATAAATACACAGCTTTATGAAAATAGAATGCTAACTCAAGATGGTGCAAATAAAGAATCAAATTACTTAAGACCGAATGAACTGATGAAGGAAATTTTTGCTGTGATTACTTGTCTAGAATATGCTTGGTATTATTTTAATAGTATACTTTCCTGGTTACAAAAAGAATCTCTTTCACTTTCTACTAAAGTCTCTTTGAACCCACAATTATTCATAAGTCAAAATAAAATATTTTAAAATTACATCTGTTTCTCACTGACCACCAGAATCTAGATTCTTTTACTAAATCTTCTTACTTTGTGTTACTTGGGTAACGTAGTTATTTAGATTCAATAAGAATCTGTCCTTCATTTACTTACAAGCACATAACTGGGGGCTTTGAATAAATAACCAGGCTCAATTTGGGGGGAGGGGGATTCATTGAACGTACAAAGAATTAGGTTACACTGATTGCATTTGTCAGGTAAAGTCCCTCTTATATTTGAGTACTGTCCTCAAGAGGTGTGACATACACTGTGACCCCCATCTCTCTCCCTCCTCCCCTCTCCTTACCTGCTCATCCCCCTACTCCTTTTTGTATTAAAATAGAGTACATTGGATTCTTGCTTCTCCATTCTTGTGATGCTTTACTAAGAAGATTGTGTTCCAACTGCATCCAGATTAATACAAAAAATGTAAAGTCACCATCTTTTCTAATGGCTGAATATATTCCATGGTATACATATACCACAGCTTGTTAATCCATTCTTGGGTTGGTGTGCATTTAGGTTGTTTCTGCATTTTGGCAATTGTAAATTGAGTTGTGATGAACAATCTATTGCAAATATTCTTATGTTAAAATGATTTTTTTTTTCTTCTGGTAGATGCCTACTAATGAGATTGCAGGATAAAATGGGAGATCTAATTTGAATTCTTCGAAGATTCTCCATACTTCCTTGCAAAAAGGTTGTATTAGTTTGCAGTCCCACCAGCAGTATAGAAGTGTTCCCATCTCTCTACATCCATGTCAGAGTCTGCAGCTTTGAGACTTTATGATGTAGGCCATTCTCACTGAGGTTAGGTGATATCTCAGGGTGGTTTTCATTTGCATTTCTCTGATGATTAGGGATAATGAGCATTTTTTTTCACATTTGTTAGCCATTTGTCTTTCTTACTTAGAGAACATTCTATTCATGTATCTTGCCCACTGATATATGGGATTGTCGGCTCTTTTTTGTGTGATGAATTTGAGTTCTCTGTAGATCCTAGTTATCAAGTCTTTGTCCAATTCATTATATGCAAATATCCATTCCCATTCTGAAGGTTGTCCATTTGCTTAGGTTGATGTCTCCTTAGCTATATAGAAGCCTTTCAGTTTAATTAAGTCCCATTTGTTAATATTTGTTCTTGTTGCAATTGGGATGGAAGTCTTCTTCATAAACTCTTTCCCCAGGCCAATATCTTCAAGTGTTTTCTCCATACTTTCTTCAAGAATTTTTATTGTTTTATGCCTTAGATTTAAATCTTTTATGCATCTTGAATCAATCGTGGGTCGTGAAAAGGTGCAGATCCAGTTTCAATTTTTTACAGCACCATTTATTGAATAGGGATTCTTATCCCCAGTGTGTGTTCTTGTTTTGTTTATCAAAAATCAGGTGACTGTAAGATGTTAGTTTCATCTCAAGGTTTTCTACTTAGTTCCTGAAGTATATGTCTCTATTTTTGGGCCAATACCATGTTGTTTTGATCACTCTGGCCTTGTAGTATAAGGTAGGAAGATGCCTCCAGCTGTGTTTCCTTTAATATTGCCTTGGCTATACAGACTTTTTTTTCTCATTCCATACAATGAAGAGTTATTTTTTCCAAATCTTGAAAGTAAGATGATAGTATTTAATGGGGATTTCATTGAATCTGTAGATTGCCTTGGGAAGTATAGACATTTTAACAATGTTGATTCTTCCCTTCTATGAGCATGTCTTCTGCCATTTCTTTTCTTAGAGGTTTGTAATTTTCTTTGTGGAGGTCCTTTACCTCTTTTGTTAGGTATGTTCCTAAGTATTGCATTTTTTTTTTAGCTACTGTGAAGGGAATTGTGTCCTTGATTAGCTTTTCAACTTGGCTGTTATTGGCATATACATAGGCTACTGATTTGTGGACATTGATTTTATATCCTGAGACATTACTGTATTTTTTTATCATGTCCAGGAATCTTATGGTAGAGTCTTTGGGGTTCTCTGTGTGTGGCATATCATCAGCAAAGAGTAAGAATTTGATCTCCACTGCCCCCATTGGATACCCTTTATTTCCTTCTCTTGCCTGATTGTGTTGGCTACAACTTCCAGCACTATTTTGAGTAGTAGTGGTGATAGAGGGCAACCTTGTCTGGTTCCAGTTCTAAGTAGAAAAGCATTCATTTTTATTCCATTCAGTATAATATTAGCTGGAGTTTTATTGGACATGGCTTTGATCAGTTTAAGAAAGGTGGGACACCTATGCCTATATTCATAATTGTTATAATTAGAAAAGTATGCTGAATTTTATTGAATGCTTTTTCTGCATCTATTGAGAGGTTCATATGGTCTTTGTTTTTGCTTCTGTTGATATGGTGAATTATGTTTATGGGCTTGCATATTTTTAGCCCTCCTTGCATATCTGGGATGAAACCTACTTGATCATCATATATAATTTTTTTAATGTGTAGCTGTATGCTATTGGCTAGGATTTCATTGAGGATTTTTACATCTATATTCTTTTTTTTATATGAATTTATTTTTTTTTCTTATAATTTTATTGAATCATAATTCTGTACATTGGTGCAATCATAGAGCACGATTCATATACATTCAGAAATGTTTTGATCGTACTGTTACAGATAGCCTTCATGGCATTTTCTTGATCACTATATAAAGACATTGATACTCT
>CAUYON010203079.1:0-14839 GCA_963573935.1 Arctocebus calabarensis | reverse complement strand
CCCTGGATAGAGTGCTGTGGCATCATAGCTCACAGCAACCTCCAATTCCTGGGCTCAAGTGAGTCTCTTGCCTCTGCCTCTCAAGTAGCTGGGACCATAGGCGTCCGCCACAACGCCCGGCCATTTTTTGGTTGCAGCCGTCATTGTTGTTTGGCAGGCTGGGCTGGATTTCAACCCGCCACCTCAGGTATACATGGCTGGCTCCTTAGCCCGCTGAGCCACAGGTGCCAAGCCTACTCAGCTATTTTTTTAGAGACGAGGTCTCGCTTTTACTTAGGCTGGTCTTGAACCTGTGAGCTTGGGCAATCCGCCTGCCTTGGCCTCTCAGAGTGCTAGGATTATAGGCATGAGCCACCATACCCAGCCAATGAAACCTTTCTTAACCATTTCATCTAAATTAGCCACCTGGTCCCCAGCATATAACACTTATCGTTATCTGAAATTATTTTGTTAATATATTTCATCTATATGTTTCCCCCACTGTAAAGTAAGTCCCATAAAAACAGAAATGTTTTTTGTTACAATCCCAGTGCCTAGAATAGTGCCTGATCTGTATATGTTTGTTGAGTGAATTTAAGAAAGTCAGATCTACCCCAGAAGATCGTCTTAGGTGCTATAAATCTAAAAGATATTTTTGTATTGTTCAGTTAAGGGAACATGTTCCCATGTGTACCTAATACTATTAGGTTATGCTTTAAGTTACGGGGGTATCTGGCAGGGGCTAGTGGGAATGGTGTTGAGAAGTAGTCAATAAAAAAGGGAGGCCAGGGGCGGTGCCTGTGGCTTATTGAGTAGGGCGCTGGCCCCATATACTGAAGGTGGCAGATTCAAACCCGCCTCGGCCGAACTGCAAAACAGAAAAATAGCTGGACATTGTGGTGAGCACCTGTAGTCCCAGCTACTCGGGAGGCTGAGGCAAGAGAATCGCCTAAGACCAGGAGTTGGAGGTTGCTATGAGCTGTGTGACGCCATGGCATTCCACCGAGGGCGATAAAGTGAGACTCTGTCTCTACAAAAAAAAAAGGGAGGCCAGGCACAGTGGCTCATATCTGTAATCCTAGCTCTTGGGAGGCTGAGGTGGACAGATTGCTCGAGCTCATGAGTTTGAGACCAGCCTCAGCAAGACAAGACCTCGTCTCTAAAAAATAAAAGGGTGTGGTGGTGGACACCTGTAGTCCCAGCTACTGAGGAGGCTGAGGCAAGTGAGGCAGGAGAATCACTTGAGTCCAAGAGTCTGAGCTTGTTGTGAACTACGACACCATGGCACTGTACTAGGGGCAACAAAGTGAGACTCTGTCTCAAAAAAAGGGGTTGGGGTTTGAGCCTAGGGATAAAATATATATTTTACTTCTGTTTTTATTTATTTCTGCTTCCAGCTTCTGCTTGGTTCATGTCCCTTTACCTAAGCCTTTGAGGTTACTTGTGTCTTTACGTTTGGCGACAGCTGGTTGCCTCTCAGCATTATAAAATTACAGCTTTATTGAGCTTCTTTTAAAATAGTGTGAGTAGAAAGTGCTGATATGTAATTAGACACTCAGCTGTATATGATAATTTTAGGAGCCAGAGGGGTGGTCCAAGATCCAAAGTAGGTGATCTAAGACTAGGAATTTCTGAGTTATCGACTGAGTTAGGTTTGATAGTAGTTTATCATTCCCTTGTATTTTTAACTCAACCTTTTTCTTGTTCTTTCTTTTTTTTTTTTTTGTAGAGACAGAGTCTTGTTCTATTGCCCTCTGTAGAGTGCTGTGGCGTCACATAGCTCACAGCAACCTTCAACTTCTGGGCTTAAGTGATTCTCTTGCCTCAGCCTCCTGAGTAGCTGGGACTATAGGCGCCCACCACCTATAGACGCCCGGCTATTTTTCTGTTGAAGTTTGGCTGGGGCTGGGTTTGAACTTGCCACCCTCAGTATATGGGGCCGATGTCCTACCCACTGAACCACAGGCGCTTCCTTTAACTCAACTTTTTTCTTTTAAAGACAGAGCTTCAAGCTGTTACCCTGGATAGAGTGCTGTGGCATCACAGCTCATAGCAACCTCCAATTCCTGGGCTCAAGCGAGTCCCCTGCCTCTGCCTCCCAAGTAGCTGGGACTACAGGCGCCTGCCACAACGCCCGGCCGTTTTTGGTTGCAACCGTCATTGTTGTTTGGTGGGCCTAGGCTGGATTCGAACCCACCAGCTCAGGTGTACGTGGCTGGCGCCCTAGCCCTTTGAGCCACAGGCGCCGAGCCTCAACTTTTTTCTTATACTCTACTTTTTTTTTTGGTCATTCTCATCCTAGTCTTGTAATCTTTATTGTTTTTTTTCATTCTGTTTTCATTTCTGTATTTTCTTTCCCGTTTTTTGGTCTTGGCCCGTGGGCCTAACATGCAAAATCAAATTTATCCTTTCATAAAATTCTTCTTTTCCTTGTTTCTGTTAGTAGAATATCAATCTATTGGTCACTCTGGCTTAGAACTTTGGAGTCATCTTTGGTACTTCTTTCTCTTTTATCCCCCACAACCAAACATAAACATGTCTTATCTCATATAAATTCTGTTTTCATTCATTCAACATTCACACCTGTAATCCTAGCACTCTGGGAGGCTGAGGCGGATGAATTGCCAGAGCTCATATGAGTTCAAGACCAGCCTGAGCAAGAGTGAGTCCTCATCTTTAAAAATAGCCAGGCATTGTGGTACACGCCTGTAGTCCCAGATACTTGGGAGGCTGAGACAAGAGAATCACTTGCACACCCAAGAGTTTGAGGTTGCTGTGATGCCACGGGCAACAAATGAGACTCTGTCTCAAAAAAAAAAAAACAAAAACGAAAAAGAAGTAGCTTTGTAACCTTTCCTCCCCCACTTTATATTAGCATATACTCTACTGCCATATTAATTTTTTTTAATTTTTTTTTTTTTAAATTTCAGATTAATATAAGGGCACAGAATATTAGGTTACATTGTTTGCTTTTGTTGGATAAAGTCCAACTTGTGGTTGATTCCTTCATTGTATCAGATAGGTGAAAGCTAACCACACCCTTTTCCCAGCCCTCCCCCCTTACTGAATTTAAGTGTATTTTTCTCTCATGTGGGCATATAGTTGTTTGTCTACTAGTTGCATATTAATATTGAATACACTGGATGCTTGCTTTTCCTTTGTTGTGATACTTTTCTGAGGAGGATGTTCTCCAAATCCTTCCAGGTAAATACATAAGATGTGAAGTCTCCACCTTTCTTTATGGCTGAATATTATTCCATGGTATACATATATCACAGTTTCATATATTAATTTCTTATACTTCAATCATGTTATCTTCCAAACTGAATTGCTCTTTTGAAACATAGTCCATTTTCTTTTCTTTCTTTTTTTTTTTTTTAAGAGACAGAGTCTCATTTTGTCATGCTCAGTGGCGTCACAGCTCACAGCAACCTCCAACTCCTGGGCTCAAGCGAGTCTTCTGCCTCTGCCTCCCAAGCAACCAGGACTACAGGCGCTGCCACAACACCTGGCCATTTTTTGGTGGCAGCCGTCATTGTTGTTTGGCGGGCCCCGGCTGGATTTGAACCTGCCAGCTCAGGTGTACGTGGCTGATGCCTTAGCCTGTTGAGCCACAGGCGCCGAGTCTGATTCAGCAATTTTAAACCTCACCAATTAACTACCTATTAGTAGTAGAAGAAAATTAAGTTGTCTCATAACTCCCTTTCTGCCATCTTCTCAATGAGGTTATATTATAATATTTTGTTAAATCTATATTTGATGTTGACATTATTATGAATGTACAAGTATTATTTACTATTTAGTCACATATAATTTTATGATTTTAATTATCTTAGTTTTTTTATGATTTTTTTGTTTTTCTGGAGTTGATAATAACCTATATCAAAATTTTTTGTTATCCTCATTCTTCCTACAGTCTTTGGTGGTCTCAGATACAGTTTTCTACATGGTTAAACCTGTTAGATGACTTCTCTGGTAACCCTCCCTGTGCGCAGAGATTTTATCCTCATCTTATCCTCCTGCCCTAATCTGGACTCTTGGCTTTTTTGGCCTGCAGTTGAGTAATTGCCCTAGTATTTGTCTTCACCTTCATCCTGGGAATTGTATTTCTTTCTCTCCTGTGTGGAGTTCTTGTTACCTGGATCCTTGTCTTTTTCTTTTTTTGTTTATTCTCTAGTTGTGGTGGAATAGCTTCCTGACAAGATTACTTGGGAAGTAAAATGTTGTATCACTTGGAATGCCTCACACTTGAATGATGGTTGTTAGGCTATCTAAGCAATTCTAGATTGAAAATAGTTTTTTCTCAGAATTTGAAGGTATTATCTAACTATCATGTAGTTTCCAATGTTGCTTTTGAGAAGTTGTTGCCACTTACTATTTATCACGATTTTGATGCCACTTACTATTTATCACAATTTTGTGAGTGAGGAGTTACAGCAGAGCTTAGCTTGGGGATTCTTCTTCTCCATATGATGTCGATCTGGGTGCAGGTTAACATCAGTGTTAATTGAGGTTATTTAGTGGACATTTAGCAAGTGACTAGGCTTGTTTGGAGTGTTCTGGATGGGTTTGCTCACATGCCTGACACCTTGTTGGAAGGCTGAGCTCAGGTTGGACCCCTCTGCCTTTCTGTGTAGATGTGAGACCTCGTCGATGACCTATTCAAGCAGGGTAGGTGGACTTCTTACAGGAGGTTCAGGGCTCCTGGAGACCAAGGTAGAAGCTGCTGATTCTCTTTAAGTCTAGACCCAGAATTGGCATACCATCACTTTTACTGTACTCCATTGGTCAAGGCAGAGGCCAGCTCAGATTTAAGGGAAGGGGAAATGGACTTCAGCCCTTAATGAGAGGGAGAAGTGTTAGGGAATTTGCATCCATCTTTAATCTGCCTCACCACTCTTTCATGTGCTTTCCATTGTTTTGTTATATATTTTTGTTTCTTGTACTACTTGTTTTCAGATGATTTCTGCAGTGCAGAGGGAATAAGAAGGCCCTTTATTTGCCATCTTTAGAAGTTTTTGTAGTTAAGCTGAAGATGATGGGGGTGGTAGTGACAGAGGTAAGGGCAGTTAGTTGGTCAAGACTTGATAATTTTCCTCATTTTCTACTGTAGGCCCTAAGGCAGTACCCAGATAATATATAGTAAGCTCTCAGGAAATATTCAGTTGATTTGAATTCCTTCATGTCAAATTATATATATGTATGTATGTATATACACACGTACACACATACACACATTTGCTTAGAGATTTCAAGATATGGTTTATCTACTACATTGAAAATAAATCAAGGAAGATAAAAATCTATCCAGCTGTAAGGTTTATTAATTGATTTAATACAATTTTTATACAGAAAAAATTTTTTTCAGAAGAACTGTACCATTTGGTTGCATGGGTCATAATAAAGAATCCTATTGGTAGTTACTTTTTAAGAGTTATCAGTAGTTGTGTGAACTCTTCCATTTCTCTCACACATTTTGTGCTATTGCTTCTGGTTACATATGTTGCTCAGCACCAGCAGAAGGCATACAGCCCAAAAGAGGGTGGGGTAGAGAAAAAATGAGGCAGAATCAGGCCACCAAGAGAGGGAAACAGATGGGTTGTGGGAGATGACCCTGCCCCAGTGTTGTTTTTGCTCTGTCTATTGATCAATATGAATCAGCAGCCCAGAAATTAGAGTTTGTGATCCTTTGATGAATAAGAATGTTTGATCATATACTCAGTAGAATTACAAATTTATAACACTAAAATATGATGCAAGTTTTACAATAAATAATATTTTAGGAGTATTCAGGAATTGGTAGAAGGGACTTATTTGTAATGGCTGTACCTCAACATTTTAGATCTTTTCTCTATGTTGTCATAGTTTACGAGATTTTCTCCTGTGGCGCTTTCAAAATGAGTAGAAAGTAGAGTGTTTGCTGGAGAAATAAGTCTTCCCAATGAGTATCTTTGTTTCTTGGTGTGGTGAATACAGTTAAATTACTGCCACTCTTTACTTCTACTGGTCTCACCTCATCCCCTGCCAAGTAGCATAAAAACTTTACTTATCTCACAAGTTCAGACATCACAGATATCAGTTAAGTCTAAAATAATGGGGTTTTCCTATTTGGTTAAGAACCTTTTATATGGCTGGGGGTGTTGGCTCATGCTTATAATCCTAGCACTCTGAGAGGCTCAGGCTAGAGGATCTCTTGAGCTCAGGAGTATGAGACCAACCTGAGCAAGAGCGAGACCCTGACTTTACTAAAAATAGAAAACTTAGGCTTGGTGCCCGTAGCTCCGAGAAGAGGGAGACTGAGACTGGAGGGTTCGAGCCTGACCTGGGCCTGCTAAACAACAATGACAACTGTAACCAAAAATAGCAAGGTGTTGTGGTGGGAGTCTGTAATCCCAGATACTTGGGAGGTTGAGGCAAGAGAATCGCTTAAGCCCAAGAGTTTGAGATTGCTGTGAGCTGTGATGCCATAGCACTCTACCAAGGGTGACAAAGTGAGACTCTGTCTCAAGGAAAAAAAAAAAAGAAAAGAAAAGAAAAAGAAAAATTAGCTGGGTATTGGGGGCAGGTGCCTGTAGTCCCAGCTACTCAGGAGGTCTCACCTCATCCCCTGCCAAGTAGCATAAAAACTACATCACACAGACTTCTCTATTTTGACATTTCAAGGAGGATCTCTTGAATGCAGGAGTGTGAGGTTATTGTGATCTAGGCTGAGGTCATGGAACCTTAGCCTGGGCAACTCAAGTTGTTGGAAAGATTTTCCTGTTGTATGCATTCTTTGTCATGTTTAAAGACTTACTCTTCTCATGTTGCCAGGTGTTCTTTTCTAATTTTTTTTTTTTTTTTCAGATAGAGTCTCACTTTGTCTCCCTCACTAGAGTGCTGTGGCATTACAACTCACAGCAACCTTAAACTCTTGGACTTGAGTGATCCTCCCAAGTAGATGGGACTACTGGCACCCACCACAACGCCCAGCTATTTTTAGAGATGAGGTCTCACTCTGGCTGAGCTCAGGTGATCTGCCCACATTGACCTCCCAGAGTGCTAGGATTACAGGTGTGAGCCACCACACCCAACTTTTAATTTTTAATTATTATGGGTACATGTTAGCTGTACATAGGTATTTTGTTTTTAATAATCCCAGTCCTAGGTACAATGATTAGATATTCACGAAGGTTAAAATAATTGGGCTAATATGCATCATCACACAGACTTCTCTATTTTGACATTTCTTTATGGAATCTAATGACTTGGGAATTGTTTTCCTAAGGAAATTTTCTCCCTTAGGTTATACTGGTACAATGTGATATTTGAATATGTTGTAGATACTCATTAGCCATTATTTCTCCAGATATTTTCCATAGTAGATGCAATGTCACCTTATCTTATAGCTATTTCTCCTTGACGGCCATTTCTTTTTGCCCCATTTGATGTGTGGGTGTTGCTTTTGTTTCACTTCTTGTGTTCCTGAATGATCTAGTTGGGGATAGTGTCAGACTTGAAATCTTGTGTATTCTGTAAACATTTGGTAGTAATCCTAACTTACTTTGTAAAAAGCTTTTATGAATAAGAGTAGTTTGCCATTGGTGGCCCCTGTAGCTCAGGGGGTAGGGTGCTGGCCACATACACCAAGGGTGGTGGGTTTGCACCCGGCCTGGGCCAGCTAAAACAACCATGGCAACTGCAACAACAAATAGCCAAGTGTTGTGGCAGGCGTCTGTAGTCCCAGCTACTTGGGAGGCTGAGGCAAGAGAATCGCTTAAGCCCAAGAGTTTGAGGTTGCTATGAGCTTTGATACCGCAGCACTCTGCCTAGGGTGACATAGTGAGACTCTGTCTCAAAAAAAAGGTAGTTTGCCATTAATGTAATTTTAATATTGTATTTGGCATATACTAAATGGAATAGTATCTTCATGATACCACCTAAACTTCTGTCTCTTCTTCCATTTCTAGGTTGTCATCACGAAAGCCAAAGTGGATTTCTCCAGTGTGGTGTGCCTGCCCCCTTCCGTCATTGCTGTGAATGGGCTGGACGGAGGAGGGGCTGGCGAAAATGATGATGAACCAGTGCTCGTGTCCCTGTCGGCAGCACCCAGTCCCCAGAGTGAAGCTGTTGCCAATGAACTGCAGGAGCTCTCCCTGCAGCCCGAGCTGACACTAGGCCTACACCCTGGCAGAAATCCCAATTTGCCTCCACTGAGTGAGCGGAAGAATGGTAAGTAGATATGTAATTTTTACATTGCCTAATTTGAAGCAGGATCTTCATGTTTATAATAGACATATTATAGATCCTTTATTTCCTGTCTCTTGAAAGTTTCTTATTAGTATTTCTTATAAAATAGAGAAACAGCAATAAGTTTAAGTGATCATTGTAAGCCCAACTTTTCTGCCTGGGTTACTATAATTTCTTTCTAATTTATCTTTCTACTTCTCTCCTTCCCCCACCCAATTCTTTCCCTAAATTAATTAATTTGACATATATGTTTATTAACAGTAATGTGTTATAAACTATACAGAGAATATGGATTAAATGATAAACAAGCCCTTGTCTTAATGAAGAAATACCCTTCCTATATACCTTGTCAGAGTAATCTTTTAGAACATTGAGCTTAATACTTTTCAGAGATTGCCCTATAGAATAAAACAAAAGCAAAATAAATTTCTTGGTGTCTTTTTATAGGATTTTATAGGATCTAGTCTCTTTCTTTAGCTTCTTCTCTTCTCTTTCTCCCATTCCTACCGTTTATTTACTTTAGCCTATTAAACTACATTTAGTACCATTTACAAACCATTTACTCATACCTCAAACTTTCTTTGATTAAAAAAATTGATAATTTGTGGCTAGGTGCGGTGGCTCACACCTGTAATCCTACTGCACTGGGAGGCCATGATGGGTGGATTGCTTGAGTTCAGGAGATTAAGACCAGGCTGAGCAAGAGTGAGACCCTGTCTTAAGAAAAAAAAAGAAAATTAAAATTGGTGATGTTATATTTAAGAATTGAAAAAAGGTATAAAGAATAATATAGCAAATATGTGCTGAAGTACCACCTGACTCATAATGTTGTTTCTCATGTTTCAACCCAACTATATATACAGTAGAACCATCTCTCTGTAAGTTGAGCACTCAAGGGACTATAACAAACTGGCAACATAGAGAGGTGGTCTAGGCCTGCTGTGCTGATAAGTACGTGTGGTGCATGTCTAGTCTATGAAAATTAGGTCAGCTTAAGGAGATGGTCATTGTAGGGAGGTGATCAACTATGGAGGTTCTACTGTATATGAGAGAAAACTATATTACATGTATTCTTCAGCAACTTGTATTTACTTTTCAGTATTTATTTTCTCTCTGAGTTATTCAAGATATTCTATGTTTTCTTCTAACTGAATCTACAGTCATTTATTGGATAGTTTTACTTTTTCCTACTGATCTTTAATGCCAACTATATTGTTTCTATATGTGCATGAGTTAGTTTTTAGGTTCTCTATTCTCTTTCATTAGTTTCTTTATCTCTGTGTCAGTACTATCTCATTTTAGTAACTAGGGCTTAATAATTAATGTCTTGCTATCTGTTAGGAAAGGCTTTTATTTATTTATTTTTTATTATTTTTATTTTGAGACAGAATCTAGGTAGAGTGCTGGGGCATCACAGCTCACAGCAACCTTAAACTCTTATATGTAAGCGATTTTCTTTTTTTTCTTTTCTCTTTTTTTTTTTCTGCTCAACCAACTTTTATTTTTAATTAGCCAAGTGTATACTGACCTTTATTGGGATAGAATGGACAATACCAAAGGAAAAAGAACAAGATCCTTACCCTAAAAAAATTAAAATCAACTTGATACACACTGCACAAGATAGTAAGACTTAAAGGTATTTACTGGGTAGCATCTGAGTAGTACAAGACAGCACAGAACAGAGTAAACCCATACAAGGGGACAACATCAGCGACCATGACAGGGAGTGAAGGACACATCCTGGAAGGTGGAAAAGCCTCGGACATGTGTTCTCATCCCCCGGATACCAGTGGCTTCTTATGGCCCTTGAGCAATGCCTCTATAAACTTCAGTTTGCTCAGCTCTGAAACAGAAGGTGAGGTGAGGATTAGGTGAGACTCTAAGGTCTTGCGATTATAACAAAACACGATTCTAAAAACAAATGCAAAAAACCAGGGACGGCAAGGATATTACAGGAAAGAGAAAGTACAAGCACAAAGCCACAGAGGGAGGAAAAAACTAGTTTTGCATGGGTGTAATGTGGGGCAGTACACAAGCCTGTTTAACTATTTTAAAGGTTCTGAGAATGATAACCTTAGAAATTGGTGAAACACGGTGCTAAGCCAGGTAAGGGACCCTATCCTGGGGCCACAATGGAGAAAGAGATAAAGCAGTCAGAGTTGGACTTCTCTTCATGCTCGACATAAGCGATTTTCTTGCCTCAGCCTCCCAAGTAGCTGGGACAGCAGGTGTCTGCCACAATGCCTGACTATTTTTTTTGTTGCAGTTGTCATTGTTGTTTAACAATCCCGCTGGCCCAGGCCGGGTTCAAACCTGCCAGCTTCAGTGTATGTGGCTGGCACTGTAACCACTGTGCCATTACTATGTTTTTGGACAGAGTCTCAAGCTGTTGCCCTGGGTAGAGTGCTGTGACATCATAGCTCACAATAACCTCCAACTCTTGGGTGCAAGAGATCCTTTTGCCTCAGTTTTTCTGTTTTTAGTACAGACGTGGTCTCACTTTTGCTCAGGTTGGTCTCGAAGTCCTGAGCTCAAGCAATCTACCTACCTCGGCCTCCCAGAGTGCTAGGATACAGGCGTGAGCCACCGTGCCTGGCAAAGGTCTCTCTATAAAAAAACGTTTGTTTCTTTATTGTTTTTTTTCTTTTGTAGAGATGGGGGTCTCACTCTTGCTCAGGCTGGTCTCAGACTCCTGAGCTCAAGTGATCTCCCCCTCCCCCAACTCCCAGAGTCCTAAGGTTATAGGTGTGAACCACTGTGCCTGGTCAGTTCAGGTCTCTCTTCGCCTTTTTCTTTTTCAAACTTGTCCTGGCTATTCTTACCTTTGCAATTTTCTATGATTTTAGAATTAGCTTGTCAATTTCTTTTTCTTTTTTTTTTTTTTTTTTTGAGACAGAGCCTCAAGCTGTCACCCTGGATAGAGTGCCGTGGCATCACAGCTCATAGCAACCTCCAATTCCTGGGCTCAAGCGAGCCTCTTGCCTCCGACTCCCAAGTAGCTGGGACTACAGGAACCCGCCACAACGTCCGGCTGTTTTTTTTCTTTTTTTTTTTTTGGTTGCAGCCATCATTGTTGTTTGGCGGGCCTGGGCTGGATTTGAACCCACCAGCTTAGGTGTATGTGGCTGGCACCTCAGCCCATTGAGCCACAGGCGCCAAGCCAGCTTGTCAATTTCTTTAAAAAAAAAAACAAAACCATTGGAATTTTTCCCCCAACATTTTATCATGAAAAATTTTAAACATATAATAAAGTAGAAAGAACTTTATAAAGCTGTGTTCTCATATTTTAGATTCTGCCATTGCCATTTTATAATACTTGTGTTTTTTTTCCAGTTTTTGGGCGGGGCTGGGTTTGAACCCAACCCATCACCACCACCTCCGGCATATAGGGCTGGCACCCTACTCCTTTGAGCCACAGGCGCTACCCTATAATACTTGGTTTATTAAAAAAAAAAAATACTTGGTTTTTAACATACATATTCTCCTATCCATCTCTCTGTTCATTGATCTATCTTATTTTTTTATGAATTTCAAAGTAAATCGCAGACTTCGATTATTGAATAACATAAATAAAGAATAACGCACAACTTGTAAATGTTCTCAGTGAGTTCACAAAGTAAATATACCTATTTGTAACTAATGCTTAATGAAGAAATAAAACATTACCAGCACCCCAGAACCCTCTCCCTATGTGCTTCTGTCTAATCAGTACTCTTCTTTCCTGTCCAAAGGAGACTATCATCCTGATTTCTAACACCATACATGTTTAGTTTGCTTAGTTTTGCTTATTCTCAAGTTTTCTATCAGTGAATACGCATGTATTCTGTGGGTGGCTGCTTTTGTGTTTTTGAAGTTCATCTGTATTGAATTGTGTGTGGCTACAGTTTATTTCCATTCCTGTGTAGTCATTTCATTTTATGGATATATGCCAATTTATCTATTTTACTGTTGGTGGATGTTTAAGTTGTTTTATTTGGGCACTGTTACAAATCATGCTGCTGTAGAATTCTTGTATGTTTTCTTGTTTCTTCTTTTTTTCTTGTATATTTTGTTCTTATAAATTTAACCAAAATCTTTGCCGACAACTCTAACCTTCCCTTTGTATTCACCTTGCTCTGATGTACTTACTGGGATTTTGATTTGAAATATATCCTTTATGGGTAAATGGGGAAAATCACATTTATTATTATTTTTTTTAATAGAGTCTCACTTGTCACCCTCATTAGGGTGCTGTGCCATCATAGCTCACAGCAATCTCAAACTCTTGGGCTCAAGAGATTCTTTTTTTTTTTTTTTTTTGAGAAAACGTTTCACTTTGTCATCCTGGGTAGAGGGCTGTGGCATCACAGCTCACAGCAACCTCTAACTCTTGGGCTTAAGTGATTCTCTTGCCTCAGCCCCCCAAGTAGCTGGGACTACAGGCGCCCGCCACAACGCCTGGCTATTTTTTGTTGCAGTTGTCATTGTTGTTTAGCAGGCCCAGGCCGGATTTGAACCTGCCTGCCTTGGTGTACATAGCCAGCGCCCTACCCACTGAGTTATGGGTGCTTCCGGGCTCAAGTGATTCTTTTGCCTCAACCTCCCAAGTAGACGGAACTACAGGGTCTACCACCATGCCCAGCTATTTTTAGAGACAGAGTCTCGCTCTTGCTTGGGCTGGTCTCCAATCTGTGAGCTCAAGTAATCCATCTGCCTCAGACTCCCAGAGGTGGCCCATGAGCCACCTCGCCCGGCCTGGAAAATCACATTTAAAATACTAAGATATTCCTGCTCACTAATTATTTTTTTATTTTTTTTGAGACAGAGCCTTAAGCTGTCACCCTGGATAGAGTGGTGTGGCATCACAGCTCACAGCAACCTCCAATTCCTGGGCCCAAGAGAGTCTCCTGCCTCCGCCTCCCAAGTAGCTGGGGCCACAGGCGCCCGCCACAACGCCCGGCCATTTTTTGGTTGCAGCCATCATTGTTGTTTGGCAGGCCCGGGCTGGATTCGAACCCGCCAGCTCAGGTGCACGTGGCTGGCGCCTTAGCCCGTTGAGCCACAGGCGCCGAGCCTCATTAATTATTTTTATCTCTCCAGTTAAATAAAGTCTTACACAGTTTTATGAATTTTTCCATAAAGGTACAGATAATTTATTAGATTTATTCCTGGGTAACTTTTTTCTTATAGACGTTCTACATTAGAACATTATAAATGGTGTATTTTTATAAATATTTTCAGTTTGATGCTGGACTAGAAATGTCAAGCCTTTTCAATTTCCCTTTGTCTTTTCTACATCTGTGCCCCCTATTTAGGATACTGTTTCTCTCTCCTGCTCTTCTTGCTAACTCTTACTTGTCCTTTGGATTCTATCCTGGCACCCCTTCATTGAGAAGTCTTTCCTAACTCAGGTTTAGTGTTAGGTGCCCTCTTTTGGCTTGCCCAGTTACTTGTTATAGTACTTCATCACTCCATGTAGTGATTGGAATTCTCTACTTGGCAATGAGTGAGCCTTTGAAAACTGAAATCAGACCTTGGTACACTTCTGGTTCTCATGACATGGCATCCTCTCTGACTTCATTTCTTGCCACTCTACCCTAGCTCACTGCACTCTGTTCTAGCCACATTAACTTTCTTGTTATTGTCTGACTATGTCAAACATGCTGTTGTCCCAGGACTTTGTACTTGCTGCACCTGCAATGACATTCCTGTATGCAGATCATTTCCTCAGGGAGGACTTCTCTGCCTGTCTTCTTTAAAATAGACCTTCCTGGTTCTCTTCGCCTTGCTTTGTTTTTCTTCAGAGCACTTATTATTATCTATGTGTGTGTTTCATACATTTCCTGAGGGCAGAAATTTTATTTTGTTTGCTGCTGTATACCTAACTCTTGGGTCTTAGTAGGCCCAGTAAATATTTGTTGAATGAAAAGATGATTGGTTTACTTGTTTGTCACAGTAGATGTAAGAACTCTGTTTTTACATCCAAATAGTAGGTATGTCTCTAGCAGTTTTGTTTTTGTTTTTTTCTTAGTTCTGAATTCCACTCCTTTTGTCACCCCCGATGGCAGAGACTTCTGCTTACTTATGGGTTAAAAGGAAAAAGTTAATCTAGAGGGAAAGGGAGACGAGACAGAAATGGAAGGGATAACTGATGGAGAAGTCTTCCTGTGGAGATGCAAGAGGATGAGACTAGGGCACTTGCTCTGTCTGGGCGGGAGAAAGAACCAGCTTTCCTCCTGTGTAGGGGGAATGCAGGTGAAGGTGATGACAGATAGCAGATAACAAACCTCCACTGTCTGGGCAGGAAATAAAGAAAGTTGGTGCTGACAGTGGGATAGAAGGCAGCTTTGGTTGTGGGGGCCAAGGTGTTGCTCTGTCGCCACCTCTTTCTTTGAACCGAAATCTTTGCCAACAACTCTAACCTTCCCTTTGTATTCAGGCGCCTGAAAGAGTTGTTTATAGTCATTGTCTCTACTCTCATAGTGTGTAGACTTCACTGCTTTCTGGCTCTGTCACTAGCTCTCTTCAGAACATGCCATCTCTAAAGTGTATTCTTTTTGTTGTAGCTCAAACAAGTCTGTAGTCTCTGTCCTGCATAACCTCTGCCCCGTGTGCATGACATGGCTGGCCACCACCTCAGACTTGAAAAAAC
>CAUYON010203077.1:0-41454 GCA_963573935.1 Arctocebus calabarensis | reverse complement strand
AGGAGATGGGGAAAGACCGGGAGAGAGCGTCTCTCTCTCCACTAGAATTCTCTCCCTCTACCAGGAGCTTTAGTGTTTTCTGTATTCTTTTCTGTAAATAAATTCTGTCTTACCACTAGGGGGTGGAGGGGAATAATGTAATGAAGAATAATAAAATACATGTTAAAAAAAAAAAAAAAAAGACCAGGCCACAGAAGTAAGGAAAACAAATTTACTGGCCTCACTGCACTTACATCTGACCAGGGCAGGTGTCCAAAGGACAAATGCAGAACATTAAAAACAGGGTAAGCATACACAGAAATAAAGGGTAGGGAAGAGGCATGTAAACTAAAAGGAGTTAAAAGTCGAAGCAAGTGATATTTGAGCAGAGACTAGATAAAAATGAGAACGCAAGACTTACAAACATGTGATGGGTGACTTCTCCAGAGAGACCAGAAAATGAGAAAGTCCAAGGGCAGGACAGGTTGAGCATTTTCAAAAAAGAAAAAGAAGGCCAATGTGGCTAGAACAGAGTGAGGCGAAGAGTGGTAGGCATCACAAGGCAGAGGACAGGACCATGACAGGGACACTGGATGATGTTCTGATGTGACAGGAAGCCACTTAGAGTGTTGGGCAAGGAAGTAAGATGATGTCACAGGTTAAGATTGAAAGGTCCTTCTTGGGCTGGGCGCGGTGGGTCACTCCTGTAATCCTAGCACTCTGGGAGGCCAAGACAGGTGGATCCCCTGAACTCAGGAGTTTGAGACCAGCCAGAGCTAGAGTGAAACCCCTGTGCCTACTAAAAATAGAAAAACTAGCCTAGGACTCCAGATGTTGTGGCAGGCGCCATAGTCCCAGAATTTGAGGTTGCTGTGAGCTATGACACCACGGCACTCTACCTAGGGTGACAGAGCAAGAATTTGTCTAAAAGGAAATAATAATGTAATAAAATAAAGGTCCTACTGGGCTGTGATCACGTGTGCAGAGAATGGGTGATATGGAGCGGAAAAGAGCCAGGGGCGCCTTTGCAGTACAACGCAGTACAGCTCAGCAAAGCCTGCTAAAGCCGGCGCCCCGACTGGGGCCGTACCTCCTGTACTGGTATATTCTGACCGACGTTTCCCTTTCTGTCTCCACCGGGCGCTGCTGTTCCCCAGCCTCGGCCCAGAGCCTCTTTTCCTGCTCTTCCTGCTGCCCTGGCTCCTTCGCCTCCTCCTGGCGCTGCAGAGAGAGCTCTTCCTGCAGCTTCTTTCTGCAGGCCTCGGCAGCAGCTTCCTCTGGGCTCTGGCTGTCCTCCTCTCCTGCTCGGGTCCCTTCCCTGTCCGAGGACTTGGACCCTTCATCCCACGTGGCTTCCCAAGTGGCAACACTGGGCTCCCGTGCGGTCAAAGAAATGCTGTTTGAGTTTAGGACCATCTGTTCCTAGGTGGCCAGAGAAAAAAGAAGTCCGTCTGAATCTGCATTTCTATCATTTCATCTAGGAATACATAGTTGGCCCAGAACACTACTCAAAAAAAAAAAAGTTGTATTAGTAATACTAAAAAAGTCACGCGTGAGTGACCACTTAGAAGAGGAACATGCGCTTAAACCCTATTAATATTATTTAACGAGGCTCGGCGCCTGTGGCTCAACGGGCTAAGGCACCAGCCACGTACACCTGAGCTGGCAGGTTCGAATCCAGCCTGGGCCCGCCAAACAACAATGATGGCTGCACCCAAAAAAAAAAAAAAAAAAAAAAATGACCGGGCATTGTGGCGGACGCCTGTAGTCCCAGCTACTTGGGAGGCAGAGGCAGGAGACTCGCTTGAGCCCAGGAATTGGAGGTTGCCGTGAGCTATGATGCCACAGCTCTGTCCAGGGTGACAGCTTGAGGCTCTGTCTCAAAAAAAAAAAAAAAAAAATTATTTAATGATGCAGTAGAAAAACTAGGAGAAAGTCTGATACATCGATGCAACATTCTAATAAATGAGAACTCATTGTATGTTTCAAAGAGCTACAGAGTTGAACGTGAGGTCAAAAGAGGGACGCGTCCCGCCCCTTATCTACTCGCCAATCCCGTAAAGGGGAGGGAGGGAAGTCAAGGGCCAGGTGGGCACTACCTCATCCAAGTACTTGGAATTCTCTCTCTCCGCCTCCTGTTTGGCTTTTTGCCACTCTTCCCTCAGTTTCTCCTGCTCACGTTGATATTTTTCCTGTAGAAAAACAATATCAATATTACTTAATCAATAGATTAATTGTATGTATCGAGCAGAATCTTTTTCATTGACACTCTTCCTATCTTTCCACCTTCACCTCAGCCTTTAAAGGCAGCAATTTTATTTTCATTTCACCAGTCAGACCTTAGTCCCTGTAAGAGGAAAAAAGCACATGTTGAACTAAAATGCAAATGGTAGGAAAGGGTAGCCTCTCAGAATACCCTTTACCATGGCTCTAATGTATGGTAAAGCCTCTAGTTACCCGGATGGAGAACTGAATTACTCGGAAATGGACCTAGTAAATAGTTTGGGAGAAATAAGTCATCACAAAGTCTCACCTCTCACCCTAAGTGGGTGCCCTTTGTACTCTTCATAAATATACAAAGGGGTTAATATGTTTAAAAGGATGACCCTGGAAATCTTCAAAATGGAAAAGTATTTAATGGAAAAATGTGCAAAACGATTTGTTAGGGATAAGACTGTTGGTGTCTTTCTGGTTCTGGAGTTTGCTTAATGAGCATCTCAGCACTGGTAGACACAAACCAGAGGAAAGCCACCAAGGCAGCCAGCTCCGCCCACGCCCCACTACCTGCAGCAGGCGGTCCTGTTCCTTCTGCCACCGCTCCTGCCGCTTCCGCTCCTCCTCTGGGTCCCACGCCCAGCGGCTCGGGGCACTGAGGGCTGGAACTGGAAGCTGACCAGTTGGCGGAGAGCATGCGCAAACACAGAACAACACAACTTCATTCGGTCACCTGTTGCGCCACTTTCGCACATACAAATTATTCATCCCCCACTTTGCATAAACTGCCCTGAAGGAAACTTTGCTTTCTAGTTCACAGTAAGTCTGTTCAGCGGGGAACAGACCCGATCAACCCTCATGCAACTTAAAGGTAAGCAAAACTACTGTGTATGAATTCAGTCCCACCAAGCTCACCCTGTTTATTCCAAACGACACACGAATCCTACTTACCTCGGGAGCCGCAGAATCGGAGCTTCCTGCATTGCAGCATGTGGCAAGGAGCGGGGGGAAAGCAAAGTAAGACTTTACATTTCTATGAAATAATTATTTTCAGAAAGTTCTATCATTAGCTGTCTCCTGGCCAGTATACTGACATTTTTTTTGAACTATAATCAATAAATCTTTTTTCCTCCTTAGTTCCATCAGTTACTCATCTTCCAATTCACACCATAGATGCTAAAAATAAACCCTAGCTCCACATATTACAGCTAGGTCAATGAGTATTTCTGAAGAGGTCTGGGGGTTCTTTAATAAGCTGGAGAGTATCTCATAGTTTGGCATCACAGGAAAATAAAAAAATCTCAATTATTACAACATCTGCCAAACCAAATTTTTTACTTCATATGTAAATTCATGGGTATGGTGTTGTAGTCTTTTTTTTTTTTTTTTTTAGATAGAGCCTCACTCTATTGTCTAAGCAAGAGAGAGGTTGCTTGCTACAACCTCAAACTCCTGGGCTCAAACAATTCTGCCTCAGCCTCCCATGTAAATGGGACTATAGGTGCCCGCCACAATGCTCAGCTAATTTTTTTTTTTTTTTTTTGTAGAGACTGAGTCTTGCTCTTGCCTAAGCTGGTCTCAAACTCCTGGCCTCAAGTAATCCTCCTCCCTCAGCTTCCCAGAGTGCTAGGGCCCAGTCTTATTCTTTTTATCCCAGGGGCACCTTCAGAAGTGTGTGTATCTATCATCATACACTGGTTATTTTTAAAGTCTCAGAAAACATACTATCATATAGTATTTTTAAATTTTCTTGAAACTTCAGCTGTCAAGTAAATTATTCACTTATATCATTTTCTTTAAAAATTTGTTTTGAGACTTAGAGAAATATCCTTCCCTAAAATAGCCTGTTGAAGAAAAGTGAGAGAAAATTAGCACAGAGGAGAAAAGGATTTGTACTCTTTTAGCCAATTTGAGCTAGAAGTTTCATACTGTTTCAATTACATAGCCACAGAAAATAGTTTAATAAAAAGCATGAATCAAAAACACTAAAAACACTGACACAAATAGACATGCACAGCTGTCAAGCTCTTTCTGTTTATTGTCAAAAAGAGATCTGAATCCACCAAAGGAAGAGTTCTTGGCGATTAACACAAAATATACAAACCCAGTAAGCACTGTATTATAAGACAAATTTGGAAATGTTTCAATAACCTTAAAAGTAAAATGCAATAACATTTTAGATAGCAACAACTCAATCTCATCTGGCCATTGTGTCTCCAATGTTAGATATTACTTTTAAGTTCTTCATTGTAAAACATAGAGCTTGAACAGCGTCCATGAGACAGAGGGTGACACAAATGAAAAAGGGAAGAGAATGCCACATGCATAGCACTTGGTGAGGTGGCCCTGCCCAACTACACCAACACAGAGTCTCAAAATGCACCTGTTCTCAGATGCAACCAAAATGTATTTACTTTGGAATTTACTTCAGTCAAACTGACACTCCAAGGCCACCAATCCAATAGCAACAAATAACTCTCTTCTTCGTTAAGTGCATTTTTCCAAAACCAAAACAGGTCAAAGTTTTTAAAAGTCGGCCAATTGTATGCTGGTGTAATCTAATATTGTGCAATGTGTAGGGGCAGTAAGGCTTAAATGAAATTTCTCATTTCTTACTGTTAACCCAGTGGAAAGAAGTGTGTGTTTAACAGCATCTCAGGTTTTTTTTTCCCCCACAAAGTTAAAAAAAAAAAAACAACCTTTAGAGATATACAAAGAACACACAAAGACCCATTACCACAGAGGTAGACCCATGAACTGTAAGAAAAGCCTGATGACCCTAGGAAAAGAATGGAATGGTTATGTCACTTGGTCATACTGAGAGCCGAACCAAGTAGGCTCAGTGCCCAGCACCACAGACCAGGAGGAAGAGTAGAGAGGGAGAATAATTCCATGAAAGTACATGAATTATCAGCTTCACAGTTTACCTTGTTCAAAAAATTGTGATCGCCTTTTTAAGTTTTTCAAAGAAATGGGTTCAGATGCTAGTTGAAACAAAACAAAACAAAACAAAAAAAACAATAAAGAGCAGGTCACATTCATTTTAACTTCTCACCACTGGTAAATAAAATGACATTAGATAGACTTTTCTAATCTATAGCAATATTATTTTTAAAAGATGACAAAACTGATAGCCACAGAAGTTAATTATTTCAAGGCACACACACGTATGTTTAGTTGTCTATTACTACATTCAAATTAGTTGAAGGGCTTTTTTTATTAAAAAATTTCAGCTGATAGCATCATAGTTCCACAGCTATGAAACTATGCTAGATCACACAGTTTTGGGGAAATGGAAGTTAACACTTTTTGCATAGGTTAATCAACCCATGATCTTGTCTGGTATGAGGAAAATTATCATAATAATTATCTATTATTCATAGCACTGATGAATAACAACTAGAAAGTGCAGGAAAGATGACAATAAATTGATTGATACCCAAAGAAAGATCAATTTTTAAAATGACAAAATTAAAACAGTCCTCTAACTAAAATATTTTGACTTGGATTTCAAGATCTTACAGCTATTAACTTTAAGTAAAGCAAGTGGAAAAAGTAAAACATATTCTGATTTTTCCCTCAGATCTGTCATACAACTATAGCAAAAAATTCGAAGTGTGATTACTTGATTAATGGATCCTTACTTATCTAAACAAAACATTCAAGGGACAGGGCCTGCATGTATTCTCATAGTCATTAGGGAGTTAAATTCTTATCAGCTGGCTCTGCCTTTGCCACTGGCACGACAGGACCCAGATGCCTTATATATAATATCATGGAGAAAAATAAGAAATCATTGTTTAAAGCAAAACTCCTTTGATAAACAATGCAGCTTAAAATAAAAAAAATGCATTATTATATAGTCATTTCCAATGATAAAAAACAAAATATAATCAATGGAGGAAGGGAAATTTATAAACTTAAGTTGGCTTTACCAATGTACTATTATGAACTGGCAAATGCAGACTTAAAGTCACCAAAGCACTGTGAAAACCCAGCCACATTCTTGACAGTCTAGTTTCACAGTAAAAGAAGTTTCATCATCTTGGGTGCCTCTCCCTGCCTATGTAGACTAGGTCTTTCTAATTTATTTCATCTACCCAAAGAATAGCAACAGTATGTGTAGCTAAATTATTTCTGCATGGGCAGAAAGTGATATAGGCAGTCCCTGGATTAGGAACAAGGTAAGTTCTGTACGTTTGTTCTTTACTTGAATTTTTATGTTAGTTGCAACGGGTACATTTACGTATTATCTGTAATAGTCTCCGTTTGTAAAAGCAAGTCCTATATCAGTCGGATGTTTGTAACTCGGGGACTTGCTGTGATAGCCTTCTTTCCTAAGTGCGAGTTGTAGGTAAGTCAGATGTTTATAACCTAGGGACCGCCCGTTATTCCAAAAACTTCCTAGATCCTTTGCCTTCTTTTTCATCATTAAGTATGTCTGCTAACATCTGTTTATTACCACTCGCATTTACCTATTAAGACTAGCAGCCTCCAACCTTGTCTCTTTTATAATAAAGACGAAAAGGAAACTTCATCCATTGTTTCTCATTTGACTGACGTTCCCTTTGCCAGCATATCATAGCAAGATAGCTGCTGGCCTCAGGAAAACCAGTCTTTCTTACTTGGCTTAGGCACTCAGGCACTCAAAGCTCCAGAATACGCTGCCAATGCTTTGTTTGCAGTTCCTAAACTATTCAACGGTGGAACTGGACGCCCTTCCACCTGGCTGCAACTGGATCCGTGTGCTGACATTTTAGTTTCAACTTGCAGTGGGATCGGTTTTTCTTTCACTCACAGATATTAATTTTTATAATAGCTAAAACCTGAATGCTATGCTATGACTTTTCCTATATTGTAAGTTGTGATAGTGATAATTATAAGGTGATAATTACCTTTTGAGTCCAAAGTATTGCTTTCATCATGAATTCCATTGATTTCTTTGGATTCAGTATTCTGGAAAGGATAAAAATGCTAGTTAATATTCTCCCCAGTTGGACTTCGGGCTTAAATAATACATTTCTCATTAGTGAAAATTTATTTTAACAAGATGACTTTTCCAGGATATTGATGTATTCCTTACAACCTTTTACATGTAGTAGAAATAATTTTTTTTTCATTATTCTTCAATATTTGTGGAAGGATTAAGGCCCAGCTATAGGCATGGATGACTTTAATCAATCATTAACTTTGCAAGAAATAGGATCAGCCAAATAACCATTAATCTATTTGGCTTATTATATATATGAGTAAACAAAATAATCATGCAGGATTCTCTAACATTTAAACCTTTCTTATGCAATGTAGCAAGATCTCCTTAATAAGTAAAAGAAGCCATTTTTGGATGATAATAATAATACAACCAAAGAAGCCATTGTAAATGTATGATATTTAAAATTTGAAAATAATTAAATTTTAACATTTCCTATCATAGATAGTTACATTTTTTAAAGCCTACATGAAAAAACTAATGCTTTGAAACTTAGAAAATTTTCTACATGGTTTTGAACCAATTAATGGAACTGATTATCTCTTAATGACATATATAATCTACTCAAATTTACCTACCAAAATGTAAAAAATACTTTACGAAAGTTTATGTTGCACACAAGTACCACATTTATTTGCCAGTAAAGACCCTAGAATGCATGGCAGCGTTACAGTGTATAATGTTACATAATTGCTACTTCATATTCACAAAGATCTGAGAGATGGGTATAATGATGAAAGATTACTGAGAAACAACCACAAATAACATTAGAGGATCTTTTGATTTTATCATCACATAATTCACAACTACTCTATCAGTGAGTAAAGCCTTATGGTTTTCAAAAATATATTTTACTGTCTCTCTTTACTACAAGTTACTTTATTCAATTATTTATTTTTAAAGTAGTATCAAAATTGTTCAAATAAATTATTTTCCCTGCACACAATTCCTAGAGCTACTGTGCCCTACACAAGTACTCTTCTTCTCAAAATACTTACAGAACTCTGAAGGTTTTCAGAGAAATCAGTCGTTACAGACAGATTTGAAGATTTGTCTGAGTTGTAAATTCCAGAAGTTGCATCAATCCACTTTGTCTCAGGTGAACCTATAATTTTGGTAGCCATACTGGTGAGATTGAGGGTTTTATGCTGTCTAAATGGCAGGGAAGGTTGGTCTTTGCCCCAGTCTGATTGGCACATGAAGATCGAGTAATGAGTACACATAAATGTTGAAGTGGAAAGAATAAAATTACTGACTGCACATATGAAAAAATGCACATAAACAAGACAGACACACAAGTAGTATGCGAAAGAAATAGAGCTGAGGGCTTTTACCAATAGACCACCTTCCCGAAACACAGGGTTAAATCACATTAGCAATGAAAATACTAGCAAATTTGCTGAATCTTTCCATAAAGCAGGACGAGATATTATATTTTGATATCACAAGTTGGTAGATCTAGAGAGGTTTCATACCCTTTCCCTTCTAACTTTAAGAAACACAAAAATAGAATGCCTACTCAAAGTTCTTTGAGAATGAGCACCAGGAATATGACCTATCATGTTCAATCTCTACCAGTATGGTTAGGATGCTGCGGAGAAGGTTAAATCATAGTATCATTCTTAATCCTCAACATAAGTATAAATGACTACTGAAGACATACATTTATTTGTCTTCCATTGATATTTGCATTTATAAATCAGTATGTAAATCAGACAATAATGTAGAATTCAGTAAATTTGCTCGTAAAAAATTCAGACAGAACATTCAAGGACCTTTACAGCCAAAAAATAAGTAAAATGAAAAAATAAAAAAGTTATTGAAGCAGACTGTTAGGACCACTTGTCAAAGACCCAGCTCCCAATTCAGAATGCCAGACACGGCAGTAAAACGCACTACTCACCAGACTTTCCATAGCGCCTGACATCCATGACTAAGTTTCCAGTTTCTTGGGCTTTAGCCATGGTTTCCTTCCACTCTTCTGTATCCTTATATGAAAACTTGGTGTTGTTAACAGCGATAATTTCATCATCTACCTGTAGCTGAGAAAATTCTGCTGGGCTACCTAAATAATGAAAAAAACAATTGGAAAAAACATTCCGTATGTTCTACGAGTCTTAAGTTAAAGAAAACTGACTTCACCTTGAATTACCATTTTCCTTTATTTCATGCGAAGAAGTGTCAATAACTTTTTTTAAGTTATCAGATATCTGAGTATCTCCAACACACAGAACACTACCGGCACTTTTAAAAATTTTACATCGTATGTATCTTCATTAACTTTTAAAGGAGAAATCTATGATTTACCTGCTTCAACTGATGCTACGAAGATCCCGGAAAAATCCCATTTTACTGTAAACCCAAAGTCAAGGCTGTTTCCAGGCGTCTGGTTTATGCTGATTCTCATATCACTGAACTGATCCTGAAAACAAAACATGAAACGCTGGTATCAGGTGTCCCTGGCACCCACATGGAGGAAAGTCTATCCATGAAAGAAGCAAGGCTGCAGGCAAGGTGCACTGAAATTATTTCATGACAAACCAGAAGCTTCATTCCTTCTTCCTTAGTTTTGGTAAAACTCTCATTTGTACATTATAAATGCCACCAAGTGTATTGCTTTTTTTTCCTGCTAAAATAAGGGAAATCTATCATCAACACGTTGTTCTTCACATTAATACTACCAATCTGGGTCAGTGATAAAGCTTAGGCTTTTGTCCACCACCCAATTGTGGCTAATTTAAAAACCATTTATTCTTTGCCCAGGAATGAAGTAGAGTGGTTTAAATCATTTATTTTAAAGTGTTGCCATAGTTTTTAAAAACTTACCTCCAACATATAAGATATTTAGTAGGATAATTTTAGGTGGTCTATAGCATAGACATGCTTTAGTTATCAGCAGTGTCCACCTGGGACTGGTGCCATCACGAGTGTGTATCTGAAGTCTGACAAGATATTTTTGCTTGACTAATTGTGGCATGAGGAGCCACTGATACCCAGGCTGCAAAATGCAACACTACCTCACCCACAAGGAACCAGCCACTCCCTAAGACGCCAAGAACGTCCCTACTGAAACATCCTGAGCTCTAGACCATGACTTCTCTGAAGTCACTTTAGCCCATAAGCCCCAGGACAACAGCCTCTTGTACAAAAGGCAGAGCTATTTCCACCTTCATCAGGACGTTCTTCAACCATTTTCCAAACCAAATGTTTCCAGTTTTACACCACTCTATGTCTGTGAAAAGTTTCTTTATCTTTCATAATTTAAATATTTTGTTCTGTTTTGGATAAGCAACAGGTACAGACTTTAATATAGTGATTGTAACAGGCTAAAATTTCAATTCTTTGCTTCATAATAAAAAAAAACTAAGACCTACTTGTTTGGAGGGGGAGGGAAACCCTCTACCTAAAGCTAATTTACTTTCCAGAAATTAGACTTACCAATTTCTCTTAAACCCAAAATCCAGGGTCAACAAGGAAATTCATGAAGCTTTCTAAGTTTTTCTAACCATAAAACAAGTTTAAAATTGAAGTGACGATATCCTAAGAAAAACTGGGATATTACATGCTATGATTTGGATACAGTTTGTCCCACACAAAACTCGTGTCAAAATTTAAATGCCAATGTGGCAGTGTTGGGAGGTGGCACCTTGATGAGGCCTTTGTGCCCAGAGGAAATCTACCCTCAAGAAGGGATTAATGTAGGTTCCTGAAAGTAAGTTCTCACTCTAGCAGAACTGGATATATTAGCACAAGAACAGGGTGTTATAAAGCAAGGTTGCCCTCACTTGCGGTCTCTTTGCACACCCCACTTGCCTATCCACTTTTCCATCATGTTTTGAGACAGCACACAGCCCTCCCCATAAACTGAGAAGTTGCCATAGCTACACTCTTGGACTTCCTAGTCACCAGAAGCATGAGCCAAATAAGCCTCTTTTCTTCACGAATTACCCAGCCTCAGTGTTCTGTTATAGCAACACTACCTGGACAAAGATAGAACCTACGAATTAGAAGACAGGCAAGGAGGGCACTGAAAACATAAAGGATCAGGAACTCACTATGCTATGTTGAAGGACATGCAGAAGCTAAATGTTATAGCACTAGTCACTCATTCATTTGTCCAGTATATATTTACTGTTTATCTATTCTGTATAAGACATAGTACTTAAGGGAACACTTCTACACTGCTGGTGAGAATGCAAACTAATACTTTCCTTTTGGAAAGATGTTTGGAGAACACTTAGAGATCTAAAAGTAGACCTGCCATTCGATCCTACAATTCCACTACTAGGTATATATCCAGAAGACCAAAAATCACATTATAACAAAGATATTTGTACCAGAATGTTTATTGCAGCCCAATTCATAATTACTAAGTTATGAAAGAAGTCCAAGTGCCCATTGACCCACGAATGGATTAATAAATTGTGGTACATGTGTACCACGGAATATTATGCAGCCTTAAAGAAAGATGGAGACTTTACCTCTTACATATTTACATGGATGGAGCTGGAACATATTCTTCTTGGCAAAGTATCTCAAGAATGGAAGAAAAAGTATCCAATGTACTCAGTCCTACTATGAAACCAATTTATAGCTTTCTTATGAAGGCTATAACCCAATTACAGCCAAAGAAGAAGGGGAGAGGCAAGGGAGAAGGAGGGGATGGGAGGGGAGGGGGGAGAATGGGTGGAGGGAGGGTAATTGGTGGGACCGCACCTATAGTGTATCTTACAAGGGTACATGTGAAATTTACTAGGTGTAGAATATAAATGTCTTAACGCAATAACTAAGAAAATGCCCTGAAGGCTATGTTAACCAGTTTGAGGAAAACATTTCAAATTGCATTGCAATTTTATTGCATTAATGTGCACAGCTATGATTTAATTTAAAAAAAAAAAAAACTTTGTATGCCAAAAAAAAAAAAAAAAAAAGACATAGTACTTAGCACTTTCAGAAATAACAATGAATTAGGTGTGATAGTCTTGAGAAAGAATTATTAAAACTAAGTTCAGTGGCTCACACCTGTAATCCTAGCACTCTGGGAGGTGGATCACCTGAGTTCATGAGTTCGAGACCAGCCTGAGCCAGAGAGAGAGACCTCATCTCTAAAAATAGTCAGGCATTGTAGAAGGCGCCTATAGTCCTAGCCACTCAGGACGCTGAGGCAAAAGGATTGCTTGAGCCCAAAAGTTGGAGGTTGCTGTGAGCTATGATGCCACAGCACTGTATCGGGGGTAACAAAGTGAAACTGTCTCAAAAAAAAAAGTATTGACTCATAACTGGGTATGGGATTTTTTAAGCAATAAAAAAAAAAAACTGTAGCTACTAATACAGAAAAGTTGTCAGCAGAAAACTCCTTGTAAAGCAGGTTACATATGGGAATCCAGCTGTAGTCATGACATTCGTTAATAATCACCTAATGAATACCAATCTGAAGAATAAAACTCTGCTGGAGAATAAAAAAAAATTACTGGTTAGGTCTACTCCTTAACCAAAGCAAGCATATAGTTAAATCATAGATGACTCAAAGAAAATAAGTGGTCATCTTCACCACTCTTAAACGAAAAAGAAAAAATCTGGCTTAATGCCAATTCAAGTATAAAATCTATTGCTGTATAAGGAAAAGAGACAAATGATGGGTTATATATTCAAAACACTGATGTTCTTTAGCTTGAAGAATAAAAGATAGGATGTAGTTTTAATAGTTTCAAACTACATAAAGAATATCTTGTGGGAGATGGCAAAGGAACATTATTCTTTTCTACCAAGTGCAGGATAAAAGGAAATGAGCTTAAGCTGTAGAGGGAAGAGTCTTACAATTACCAGAAGAATTCTTACAGTATACCAGAAGAATTTTCCCATGACGGGCAAGTGCTGACCTCAGAAATGAAGAAATCTCTATTTGAACATATAAAATAAAAAGCAGATAACCACCACTCTGCAAGAGTTAACAGGTAGAAAACCCTCGCTATGGCTACAGCCTGACAGACCAATGTGTCAGTCTTTGGGACAGAACACAAGTAAAGGGGAATGAATGGATCACGGGGGCAATTACAGGTGCATTTCTGTCTGCACATGTCACAAGCCTGGTAAAGCCTACTCTCTCATGAAGACACTGGTTTTTAATTTTTGTTTCAAATAACCTGCTTAAAGATGAAATTCTTTTTTTTTTTTTAATTCTTTTTAACCACCTCTCTCCTAAATGACTATATAAAAAGATTAAACAGGTGGCTGCAGTTTCAAGGTCAGAGTCCCAGAGCCCCACTTTGCTGGGCCTTCCCCTTAGGGCAGATTCCCCCCTTAAAGCATCTCTGTGAAATCCTGAGACTTCTTGTAGGTGAATGTATCTATAATTATATTCAAGCATAAATTGTTCAACAATAATTTCAGGTAGGATTTCTACTTCCTTATTTTTCTCTGCAAGACATATGCCAAGTGAGCATTCTGCAAAGAATCTGAGCTTTAGAAAATGATAATCAGAGAATTACCTTGGAACTGGATGAGACAGGAACATAAGCTATTTGGGGACTCACAGATTCCTCATAACTGGTAATGAACTACCCAAGAGGTCTCAGTTGCCCACAGCAGAAAATATAAAATATAGATCTACCAACATCTTGGTATTTAAGATAAAAATACTTGAATACAAGTATACACTAAGTACTCAGATTGCTTTCTCAACTTTCAAACTGATGCAACATAACTACAACACTCTAAGTTTTTAAACAAAAACATGAGGATGATCTGGAGTCCCAAAAGTAAGGTTTATTTTTACTAGATCTGATGAGTTAAGATTTTCTTGTCACTTCACATGAGAATTAACAAAACTGGGTCAATCTTATCCACTACCAAATCAGAAAGCTATTCTCAAATTCTTCCAATTAGGCAAATGTCCTGAGTTAAGGGAAGCCCACTTAGTTTATAAAATTAAGATGAACAGTATATTTGGATGGTAAAATCAGGAATAAGAAAGGAAATATAGATTCTTTGAATTCATATGGCTCTTGAGTGTCTTTCTTTCAGGGTCTTATTGGGATGAGAACATGGAGTAGCCCTCATATTATGGCCTTGTTCTGACACTATAGCTATACTCCCCCCACCAAAGATGCATCTAAGTTTTCTCCATCCTCCTCAACTCCATCCTCAACAGCAGGTGGCATTCCTCCCACCCCATCCCTTTATATCTCCCATTCCAAGTTCATCCTCTATCTACTCAACCCATCTTCAATATTCATCCTGCCAGCCACTGCCAACTATTCTTGCTTTTGAGAAGCAGCCTTCTTCAGTCACTCACTCTCCCAGTTTTTCTTGTCTTTTCCGCCCATCTCTCTGGCTGCTCCTTAGTCTCAGGAGTATGCTCCTCCTCTTCCTCTGCTGCTTCCATTTTGTTTTTGCTCCCTAGTGAGTCTCCAGCCTTTCTGACCGACATGCTTTCCTTCATGGCCACGTCTTCAATGTGAGTCCAACATTTTCAAAATTAAATGCAGTATCTTTCCCCCCAAACCTGTTCTTCCACCTACTTTTTCACTCTTGGTTAACTGCATCACTTAGCTTACCATTTGCCCATGTTAGAAACACCAGGTTCTTTCAGGGTCTTTCTCCGTCCTCCCCACTGCTCCCTATCCCAACTCCACCCCTACTCTCCAGCACACACACAAGTTTAGCAAAGTGCTATTATGTCCACAATCCATAAATCCATCTTGAATCATGGCACCCTGGCCACCCTCCTTCAGGGTATCATCTTAGCTCAGGGCACGATGTCCCCTCAATCCCTGTGGTCATCTCTTAATTGGATCTCCTGCCTCCAGCCCTTCGTTATGTCCATTTTTCACAACTATAATTACTAAACATGCTTATTATTATATCACAGCCTGTTTTAAAATTGCTGATAGCTCCTTAACCTACTTGGTAGATTTAAACTCTAAACTTCAGTTCTGGAAAGTTTCAATAAATGTATACCATCTTTTCCAAAATGATTTCAAGCATGATTATATCTTTTTGGTCCAGAAGATATTTCAGTCCCTATTGACTCTAAAATCCTAAAATACACAGAAAAGTTTAAGTCAACATTTGGTATCTTAACTGTACAAAATGCAGTCCTCAAATGTAAGCATGTCTTATTTCACAAAAATAAAGGTGTAGTGTCAGAGAAACTGCAGTTACGGGGAAAGCATTTCACCAGCCTCGAGTAACTTACATAACTTCCACATCTCACAAATTTCACTGGTAAAAATGTGGATAATACCACCTACTTCGCAAGGCTATTGGAATGATTAAGTGACACATTTGAAAGTTGCAGGACACACATGACATGCCCAGTAATTGCTTTTTTCTCCATGGAAACATGTTAAACATAATACACTTGCCAGATCATCTAAAGAAAATTATACTGAACTCTCACATACTTAGTTCTAAAGCGAAGAAAACTCAGTTAGCATTCGGCAAATATTTACAGGTCTGGGCACTGTGCTTACAGTGGGACAGACAGGCCTGCTTCCAGACCTCATAGAGATTAGGGACTAATGCAGGTGACAAGCAGGCAACATGCACAGCATGAAGCTATGAGAGGGGAAGCCCTGGACCTTCCCAAGAGAGGCACTTAAGATGGGATCAGGATCAGGAAATGGACATGGAAAGCTTCCTTCCATACATATTACTCCACTTTGGGGTCCTGTTTTTATATTAATTGATTGAAACACAATCTCACAGTGTCCCCCTGGATAGAGTGCCATGGCATCACAGCTCACAGCAACCTCCAACTCTTGGACTCAAAAGATCCACTTGCCTCAGTCTCCCAAGTGATTTTTTTTTCTTTTGAGATGGGGTCTCACTCTTCCTCAGGCTGGTCTTGAACTCATGAGCTCAAACAATCCTGAAGTTCTGAGTTCATACCATCCACCTGCCTCCACCTCCTGGAGTATTAGGATTATAGGTGTGAGCCATCACAACCGGCCTCGGATACCATTTTTAAAACTCTTCTGCAGAAGCTCTGGAAGATGAATTTGTATGGGGTTTGAGAGCACAGGGCTCAGAAAGGGCAGAAAAGAAAATAGAAACCTGTAGGCAAGACCAATTTGGGGGAAAATTATGCAAACCACATCTGTAGGGTAGTTGGAGGGGGGTGAAGGACTCTGGGAGTCACATTTCTTCTCCTTTCTTTGGGTCACCCAAGAATGGCCCTGGAAACCTGCTTTGGCAAGGAAGGCAGAGGGAAAAAAAGCAAAAACCACAAGAGAAAGACCACAAGAGAAGGGGGAAGAAGAAAGAGCAGGAATAAAAAAGCCCGGCTCAGCAGAGGAGATGGAAAGGCAATTCCTGCAGGCAGAATTTAAATAAGATCATATTAAGTTCTTTCCTTCATTATTTTTCTACCTTATGGCACAATTCTGTGCTTTTTCTTCTTTATTATCATGATTCTGTAATAGGCTCCTAACTAATCTCTTTCTCCCAAATTAGCTTCCCTAAAGTAATTCTACAGAACATCACAGAGCTTACACTCCTAAAATACCCCTCAATCTTAAAATTCCTTACTAAAGAACCAGTATGGGCTCTACATTACCTGATGGATCAAGTTCATACTTCAGCCTAGTAACTGAGGCTCTGAATGAGTAACTACTTAGATATCAATGATGTATAAAGGTTATGGAAGGCACAAAGAGTATCTGCAGATGAGGAAATGGGCATGGAACACAGGTACTTATGCATAGAGCAGGGAAGAATTCAGTGACTGAAACTTCCAAGGGTGAGAAGTTCAGTTCCAGCTAGGAGGAGGCGATATCTTGGTTTAAAAGGAAGGAGTCCCGCTGGCTTTTGAAAGAAAGACAGGACTTCAAAAGACAGAGACATGTGAAATAAATATTTTCAAATGGGGGACCAACAAGAACAAATATACTTATATGTGATGATATGCTCAAGAAAGTATATGATATGTCCAAGAAAAAGTGAGCAATCTTATGTAGCCAGATTCTCTGTCTTTCCCACAGCATCATGTAATACAGGCAATCTTGACTGAGACTGCCTGGGTTCAAATCCTGACTCCACCATATTTACTCCATATGGACAACTAATGTGACTATTCTATGCCTCAATTTTCCCAATTTTAAAACAGGGCTGATGATAATAATAATATGGCTTTGTTAGGATTGCTGGTGACATCACAGTTGCTGTGGGACCAACTGACATGGTGCCCTGAGCAGCCTGGCTGGGACATGGTCAGCACTCTGACATTAGCTACATACAAAGAGTCTGGGGTCAAGCAGCACAGATGTCAGTGCTGCTATAAACTTAACTCAGCAAACCACACAGTGCCAAAAGACTCCGAGCAGATAAATTACTGACTCCAGCCTGACATCTGGCAAGTTAATGCAATGCATGTCTCATGGAGCACCACAAATACCTGTGGCGATTTATGAAGTTTTTGTATTGATAGGGAAAGAGCCTGAATTAGGGTAGTGGAAGCTAAGATAGAAAGGAGTACTCTCAAAGGATTCCAGAGGAAGAAACGAAAGGACATTACCAGCAAAAGCACGAGGTAAGAATGACGACCTAAAGAATGCCACCAAGACATCTAAATAGTCAGCTAGCTGGGCGTGGAGGTTCACACCTGTAATCCTAGCACTTTGGGAGGTTGATGAAGGTGGACTGCTTGAGCTCAGGAGTTTGAGACCAGCCTGAGCAAGAGCAAGACCCTGTCTCTACTAAAAAAAAAAAAAAAACAGAAAAACTAGCCAGGTGTTGTAGCTGTTACTGGTAGTCCCAGCTGCTTGGGAGGCTGAGGCAATAGTATTGCTTGAGCCCAAGACTTTGAGGTTCTTGTGAACTATGACACCACGACACTACCCAGGGGACAGAGTAAGATTCTGTCTCAAAAACAAAAATAAAAATAAAAAAACAAGTAAACATTCAGCTACACCCTGTTTTTGATTTTGCTGTTCTCTGCACCCCTGACGTTATAGAGTTTCAAGGGGAGCTTAGAGAACTTTGCACTATGCCATCATATGCTGCTCATCGGCTGTTTTATGCATTCACACCCTTCTTTCAAATCAGGGAAAACAAGGTCAAGGTTTTCTTGTATAAATTATTTTTCCAGGACCACAGAAGTGGGCACACCGAGACTCAGAGGTAGGTAAGTCGCCATATAAAATGCATCATGTTGAAGAATTCCAGACTGTAAATGGTTAAATAAAGCCTAGTTTTTCTTGAATAAATAGAAAACCATGTCCAGTTTAGTGAGAAAGGACCATAAATCCATTAATTATGAAACCTGAAAGACTGCTATGTTAGGCTCCCTGAACCAAAATAACTGGGACACACCCATGCACCACACTTAGCCTCTTTTCCTTAATCCGTGGATGCAACTACTCAGCTGCCACCCTGAGGGAGGTCCCCATACCTAATGTGCAACACACTAATCAGGCTGTTTGGTTAATGAAAAGGCGAAAGCAAACATACATGAAGTCCATGAAAAGAAAATACACCTTGCTTCTCCTTTTATTACTCATCCTCTAGTTCCTTTTGCTGCCAAAGTATAACATGCGCTGTTGGTCTCAACCATTGAGACTTATAATGCTAATTCTATATTTCCAATTTTCTAAACATGTAATGATAATTCACAACTAATTATCTTAACAAGTTAAAGAAATGGTCTTTAGCTGTATCATTGTAAATACACCTGAAAGAAACTGAAAGAAATATACACAGATCTTAACAATGATTATCTCTAAATGCCAGAATTACCAAGTGATGTTTATTTTTTGTACTTTTCCAGCATTTCCAAAACTTTCTCAAGCATCTAGTTCCTTATAATCAGAGAATAAACAGAGTAAACTTTCAAAGCTTTCCTATAGAATAAAAGTCCAATAATAATAAATGTGCTAATATTATTTCACATAAGGTTATTTCATTAGTATAACTCCAGTCAAGTTATATCATTGATATTTTGCAAGACAAAAGGGAACACTGGAGCAAAGCAAAGGACCATAGGTTTCTCCAGGCTAAGGGGTTCATACAACTATCAAACTACTTAGCAAGGATTACTCTAAAATAGAGAAGTTTTCTGTATGCTGGACAAAGACTTTGAGTATGTTTTTAAAAAAGACCATTTATTAACTATAATTCTCTTAAAATACACATATTAATATTGAAGGAAAACTAAAAATGCCCCCTCGTTATTCTTCATCTGATGATATATTTTGTTTGGACTTCAAATTTTAAGGAACACAATTGGTGATATTGTAACTAAGCCTTGATATTCCCATTAAGACATAAGGAGTTATCTAAAATTCCAGACATTCTAAAGTATAAATTAGCATTAAAAGTCACTAGAGGTCAGGCCTGTGATTCTAGCACTTTGGGAAGGTCGCTTGAGGCCAGGAGTTCAAGACCAGCTTGGGAACAGCAAGACCCTAACTCTACAAAAATGATAAAGATAGCTGAGCATAGTGGAATGTGCCTGAGTCTCAATTATTCAAATAATTGAATATTTTGAAAAAATTATTCAAACTCCTAGACTTGAGTCTAGGAGTTTGAGGTGGCTGTAAGCTATGATGACACCAAGGTACTCTAGCCTGGACAGCAAAGCAAGACCCTGTCTTCAAAAGAAAAAAGGAAAAGTCTCTAAAATGTTAAGCTGATAGAAAAAGAAATCCCACATCCCCAGAGGCCAGCACGTAACACATGCATTGAGTTGTCACTGTAGCCAGTTCACTTCTCTGAGAAAGGGCTTTTATTACCCTCATGTGTATGAGATTTGCATCTAAAACCTTTCAGTGATTCCTGCACCTGAAAGCTGGGACTACTGGGCGTAAGAGACATGAGGCAACAGCTACTGATAGGTGGAGAAACCAGCTGCCCCCCAAGGAGATAGGTCTATAAAGTCTCTATACACACCTACCACAAGTTATCTGATCTACCAACTCAGAGTTGGAAGAGACCTACTTTCTCCAAAATCTGTTAAGAATAAACCATAAATCATTTTTCACATTAACAGCTCAGATTCTAACACATAGGGGTTAGAAATGTGGCTTCTAGGACAAAACGTGTAACTATCTGAGCCGTGGAGGATCAAGATCCTAACTCACCTGTAATCTGGAGACTTCTCCTTGGGAGGAGCTTCCCCTTTCTGCAGATTCAGACATTAAATCAAGGCCAGACGCTGAAGAGACTGTGGCTTTAGAAGTGACATCTTGATCTTGGGAAAGAGAAGAGAAGGAGAGTGTAGGAGAGGGCAACCTCATCACGTCTTCTGCCGCTGCCTCTTTCTGGCCCAGTGAGCTCGAAGCAAGCTGGCCGGCTTCCAGGTTTTGAGTGGGGGTGGTGACCGAGTTGTTCTGAGGTCTCTTAATGCTGTCCACATCTCCATTATACTTCCAAGCATCATCCATCTAAATAAGAACCATTTTAAGCTTAATAGTCTATCACCTTGATTTCACTTTTAAAACATGTTTGTATTTTTAAAATAATTTAATAAGTTTTAACAGAGCTCCCACACTAAAATATCTATTGCTAAAAGCCTGAAGTATGATCTTTTGCACCAACAGATATACACATGTAGTGAACATCGTTTTCACGAAAGTGTTCATAACATATAGACTTCCGAAACTTGCTTTTTTTTTACCACTGCTGGTCAGCACAACTCTAAATCAGTCCCTTTGATTGCTGAATATTCCACAATATGGACATCAACAATTTATCCATTTGATGTGTGTGCATTTGAAGTTGCTTAAAGTTTTCTGCCACATTCAAAAGTATTGCAATAAATACTCAAAATCTTTACAATTGGAACTCTTGTTTTTATAGCACAGATTTCCAAAACTAGGCTTGCTGAAACAAAAAGTTTTGTGAATATAATTTCTTTAAAAAAAATACTAATTGTAACAATGAATTTCCAAGGTAATATATAAGAATGTCTGTTTCTGCATCCTTGCCAACAGGACATTAACACTGACATTAACAATGTTTTAAATCTTTATCAATATTATAGATAAAATATTGCACACTTCATTCCTGCTCTATTGAAGCTGAACATGCTTCTATGTGCTGTAAGTGATCAGCCATTTAAATTCTTTCTCTCTTGAATTGGCCAATTGGCTTTGCTATATCAATTTTTCTAGTGTCTATCTTTCCTTTTCCTGTTTGTAGAAACATTTTATATCATAGAGGTATTAACACTTTAATATATTTTGGTAATATTTTTCTGAGCCTGTAAATTGTCTTTTTACTAGATTAGTGGTATCTGCAATATAGTTTTTTATGATGTCAAATACGTCTATGTTTTCCTTAATATAATGGTCAGGAGTTTCCTGGCTAGTTTAGGTCGGCTTCTCTCACCCTAAGTACTCAAGGTTTAATATTTTCTCTTTTAGATTTTAGGATTGAACACTAGCAGAGCTAAAAGGAATCTGAACATTAATTTTAAACTGTATTGCTTCCTTTCACATAATTCAGATTACTATACTCATAATCGGATATATATTGCCACTTTCACTCTCAGGAAAAAGGCCTCAATATTCTATTATCCTTCAAAATCCTGATATGTATTGAAAGAAATATATTTGAACAGTAAGCTATACTTTAATAATTGTATGCAAATACTTCATATTCTGATGAAGTGGGAAATCAAGAAAAAGCAATTTTCAACAATTTTCAGAAAATTAACCTGAAAATATTTAGGTTAAACCACATGAAAGTGCTGTTTTGTAAGTCAAGAAGAAACTACCAGCAACTTCATACTGCTCAACCTAACACTTAATAAAAACTATATTTGGAAAAATATGATACCAAAAATAGTGCTCTTAGAATGTGTCTTATTCATTCTTTAAAATGTCTCAACCCTACTTTCAATGAATTTAAAGTTTAATCAATTCTCCATCACTGCTCAATCTTCAGCATTAAATTTCCATTGAATCTAAATTGGCATAGAACCGAACGGCTTTAGACACAAGGCCGTATACATATTACACAACAAGTTCACGTAACTCCAACCTCTGCATAAAGTTCACTGACATTTTGCTCTTCAGAACAGACTAACTGAACTGGAAACTTTTTTTTTTTTTTTTACCGTGTAGGATCTTGGGAGTGATGAGATTCCCCTTGACTGAGAGCCAAAAGGTCTCGGTGTGACCACAGATGTTAACCTGGCTGTATCAGTTTTCTGGTAACTTCTAGGGAGGGACGCTGAAACACGAGTCGGCACCGTTTGTGTATTCAGTGAATGCTGAGCAGACAAACAGGCTGGGTGTTGCTCTTCCTCGACGCTTTTAGAAGGAAGCTGAATTTCAGCTGTTATACTGTCCTCTCTTTTTGCAAAAGTTGTGGAATCTTCTCTAGGAATTTCTGTAACATAAGTTCCTTTCTCTTCCACTCTCTCACTCTGGTAACTTGCTTCTGACATTGCAGGTATAGAGGATAGCTTTTCTTCATCCAATATATCATCGACAGAATATATTCTCCTCCTCGGCGCAACTGTAGAGTTTTGTCTTTGGGATTCCCTGAGCAGGAAAAAACACACCATCATCACAGAGTCACACAGTTGACACACAGAGGTGGATGGTAATTAACATATAAAGTGGACTCAGAATAAAAAGACTACCGGCTTCACACAATAATCAACACAACACTAACAGAATATGTGTAGACCACAAGAGGGACCCCACCTAATAGAATTAAATATTTTGACTTGGTAGTTTGTACCCTCACATTAAACTTGAAATAAATTTACTTTTCAAAAGAAATTATCTTAGCTATCAAAACAAAGATTATCAGAACTTGACTTTTTATAAAAGAGGCTATTGAACTCTGCAGAAAGTTTTATTTATTGTAAAGAGTTTTTAATAAAGGATTATTCACTAAAGTTTATCCACATGCATATAATTCTTTCAAATTTAAAACAATAAATATAATTGACGACCAATTTGAATCTTCCAAAGTCGTGGATCCCTTGACAGCAATGTGATTTTTTTTTTTTGGTTTGGTTTTTGCCTGGATAAATTTTATATTTTAGTAAAAATAAAAGACCACAGAAGACTTTGGCTTTTGTGAAGTTGGAGTAAGCCATAAGATTTCATACAGCTTGACAGAACATTCATGGACAAATCCTGCAGATTAAAAATCACCATTCATATTTATAGAGAAGTTCGTCAGGCATCCTCATCCTCTCCCATTTAGAAAGGAGTACCTGCCTCCCAACCAAACTGAATTATGTTTAAGTGAATGAAACTATGGTCACCCTTGGCTGTTAGGGCACAAAAGGAGCTTTGTTTAATTTCACCTGACAGCCTGTTTCCTTTTGTCATTATTCTAAAAGTATATTTGCCTTCTCCCTAGCCTATAAATATCCTAAAGTTTCACAGAGTAGCTACCTTATAATTCGACCTTTATATCATTATGTTGCAATTCAAATAAACTCAAATATTCATGTTTACATAAACTTCCTTTAAAATACAAATTAAAATCCAAATCGCACCACTGAACATGAAAAGGAACTTTGTTATACTTTGCACAATTTAGTTACAAGGGAGAGCTGATTTTACTAGACCATTCCATTCTTAAATTTACTTTAAAGTAGTGAAAAGTAGTCTATTTTCTGTACCAAACCGAGCCAGCATCAACCACTTCTGCATGTGAATGCACATTGTAAAAAGAAATAATGCACATCTATTTTAAGTATCATTTCTTTGGTTACTCTAAGTCCCTGTTTCAGCAATACTTTTGTTTTTTCACTGCAGAGCAAAACCCTGAATATTTTATTGCACATTTGGTTAAAGTTTATTGGCTGATACTTATGTCACACTACACTTACACAAAAATATCTAACCCTGGCATCTCCACCAGTGAATGCATTTAGGCTTATTACCTTTCCTGCAGCATTTCCTTAAACGTCTTAGAGCTTCTCTCGGGCTGCTGAAGCACCTGCTTTTCAATTTCTTCCCTCTCTTCTTTTTTCTTCTGCAGCTCTGAAGTGTAACTTTTTCGACGATCTTTCCATTTTGCAAGGTCCTAACAAGAAAATCACATCAGCACAGGCATACCTGAATTTCTACACACCCTTCCTAGCAGCGACAGCACACCAGGGTATCCTATTACATCACTGAAACTATTCACTCCAACTTGATGCCAAGGTGCCCTAATTTTGCTTTTTATAGCCAGCATTTCTGTACCAAGCCTTTATCTCATGTGTCCATCTAGAAAGCCTGACCTAATAAGATAGACCCCATTTTCTTTTCCCAGAAAGGGCCTACCTCATTGCCTACTTCACAAAGAATGCTAAATGCTTGTAATTAGGTGCCAGTTAGAGAGATCAGGAACTGTTTCAAATTCATTTTTGTCTCACTCCCAAAACTTGGCTGTTACGTGAAACGACATGTTTCACTGGCAAGACTGAAACAGAGACACGATTGTAATGGTTAAGTGCAGATCCCAGTCCATCTTTCACGTAACAAGCAGAGCTCAATCCCTCCTTTGAGGCAAGCCCAGTGCTAGGGACTATAAATACACAGATGAATAAAATGTGGTTCACCTTGAGAGCCTCTCAGTCTCTCGGAGAAACAGACATGCACATAAAAGTTCGGTAATGAGATAGCTTTCATATGCAGGCTATAACCCAATTACAGCACAAGAATATGGGGAAAGGGGCAAGGGAGGGGTGGGGGGAGGCTAGCTGGAGGAGGGTAAATGGTGGGACCATACCTACGGCACATCTTACAAGGGTACATTAACTAAATGCAGAATATAAATGTCTTAACACAATAACTAACAAAATGCCAAGAAGGCTATGTTAACCAGTTTGAGGAAAATATTTCAGATTGTATATGAAACCAGCACATTGTGCCCCATGATTGCATTAATGCACACAGCTACGATTTAATTAAAAAAAAGAAAGAAAAAAGTAAGAATAAAGGATACAAGAACTAAATGTAAAAAAAGAACAAATCATGATCTAAATTTTTTGTAAATATTTTTTCCTTTTATAATTCAATACTGATCATTTTTAGAGCTAAAAAAAGAAAAAAAGAAGTTTGGTAATCAGTGTGACAGGATTGAATGGGGAAGTAGGGGGGTGGTCCAAAGGAGAGAATGGTCCTTTCCACCTCTGGAAGAACAGAGCTTGTTTGGAAAGGCTTTGTTGAGGAGGTGAGACTCAAATCTGTGCTTTCAGAAGGGTTCAGTCCACAAACATTAGGGCATTAAGGAAGGTCTTGCAGGAACAGGCCAGCACCTATTTCCCCTATCTCTAGAAATGTAGGTCTAACCTGGCTGGGTGACCCCAAAGACAATCACCCTCATTCAGCTTTTTAATTGCCCCTCACAACATAGGCTGGTTCTGACATGCAGGGCTTTTCTATGTCTCCTAAATAGAGAAATGCTATGCTAAGAATTGATGGTGGCTTTCCAGCCCAAACAGAAGCACATTCAAGGTCGCACACTAAATTGAACCTTACTCCCAGGGCATACAAAGTAACTTTGGTATATTATACTCCTGCTTTTAAAATAGCCAGAAATCCTATAAACTGTTTCCAGAAAGAACAAAAGGCATATCCAGTTAATCCTACAGGATAACTAGCATGACTTTTCATCTGACTTCACCTAATGGATAACCCCTCAAAACTTACTTTCATACCAAAAAAAATTCACCTTATATTTTGTCAAAATGATGCTGGATTATTGTTTCTTGACCATTAAATTGAGTTCCCAATTAAGAGCGCTAGAATTTAGAAATTTAAGCCAAGGCAGGGGTTTCTTCTTCATTTCATAGACTTTAGTTCCTTTGAAAATTAAGATTTACTATCTCTGGCCCATGTTCATGTTAACCACGAAGTTGTCTTCAAACTCCTTTGGGCTTACTCTGTACAACAGTTTATCTACTGTGTTTCTTTGTGTTCCTTCAGTTTATCTATTCGAAAAAAGGTTAAGCTTTTTTTCTTTGGGATCAAAACTAAAGATCAAGTTCACATCCATATGAATACTTCCATACATGTCAGCTTTATGAAAACATCTACTTAGATAATGACTTTTTCAGCAAAAATATTACTCTGGGTTATACTCATTATTTGTCTCCAAATCTCCTTAATTAACTCCTAAGAACTCTTTTCATCTCTCTCTACTGATGCCAAGATCTGTTCTAGATCCTGCCCCTCTTCTCCCTAAACTTTGGCAAGGTCCTTTCCTAGTATAAGCATATTAACATTTATACCCCAAATTCAACTACCCAAATAAGTAGAGGAGTTAACAATACTGCAAGAAAGCAACTTCACATTTTTGAAAACTCAGAATTTTAGAAGATAAACATCCTATATGCTAAAAGTTTTAAACTCTTTTTAAAGGAAATTGGTTACATTTTCCATAAAACTGAATTCTGTGATAGCAAGGACAATTGTCTATTGAATATATTGACTTTTCTTTTAAGAGAAGCAAAGTTAAACAAATACACTTAACCCTCTCCCATTCTAAAGTATACTTACATCCTGCCATTGCTGATCTTGTTCTTTTAATTGTGATTTTATTTTCTGCATCTCCTCGTAACGCAACTGACGCAAGTGTTGAACATCCTCTGCGCTGACATCACTCATAGACTTACTCCTACAACAAAAATACCCCTGGTGACCAAAGTTCACATGACTGGACGTATGGGTAAAACTGGAAGGTTGGACTTATATTTGGAAATTCCACCTAAATTTCTACTAACTAGACACTTTGGTAATAGTATCACAGAAGTAGCTCTACAGAGATAAATGGTGTTTTTTTCCAAAACGCAGAAACAAGAGCTTTGCACTCAATTCAAATGTGAACTCTTTTTACACAAAATGGCTAGATTAACTTTGCACAAGTCTGAAAAAGACAAAATATTTACAGACATCAATGCATAAAAGGATTACTTTAGAAAATAGTTACAACTCACTAGAATCATCTCAATTTTTCTATTGTCCCCAAAGATAATCTGTTGAGATTTGGCTGTCCTTTTCTGAGCACTTATTAAATAATTTAGTGATTACCTGATATTTTCTTCTCAAATTCAATACCATGAATAAATGGGCTACTACGTCTCAAAGATTCTATAAGATCTGCCCCACCGCTGTACTCAACTTGTTCTCAAAACACCACTGGAAGTTTCTAATAGTCTTTTATAACTACCTCTCTAGCTGCACCACCCCTTTTTTTTAATGAAGGCACCTTTCATGTGTTCAACTTGTAACTCCTCCCCAAGGATACGGTGAGGTTTAGCTCTTGAAGAGTACAATCCGCAGTAGAAACCAAGAAACAGAATAGGTTGTTGGACACAGGCACTTGCATGCTGTGTACATGCATATAACAGGTTGGTAAACTCTACCAAAGGAGAAAGGGAAGAGGAGGAGGAAGGTCTCCCCGAGAGAGAAGGGTTATAGCTGAATATTGAGGAGTAGGTAGAAATGAGAGAGAAGATATACCAGCTTCTGAAGGCAGGGTACCCAAAATGCTCTTTCATATTACATTTCTGACTTTATTTCACTGTAATTGACTATACTAGTTAGTCAACACCGTTATACTGTTAGTAACTGACATAACTCTACATCTTCTTGGACACCTAAACTCTGTTCCTCAATATTTTGCCATCACATTTCTTATATCACACTTGCTCTTACCTAGCTCAGAAATTCAGTTATAACTTCAATGCACATGACCCTCAAATGTCCAGTCCCTCCTTTGACTCATTTCCAACTGCTTCTTGAATAAACAATTCTACCTGGATATTCTCTTGGCACTTCAACTATAAAAAGACCAACTGGAAGAATCTCTAAAAAGGGTTTTGTGAACTGTACCTCACTAATCACGTGGATATTTTTTATGTAGTCAAGCTCAATCTTGACCTCAAACCTGCTTTCCTTCCTGTGACATTAATGTTTGTCAATTGCTCTTTGGTTTCCCACATTTGAAACCTAAGAACCATTTTTCATCTTTGTTCCCCTTCTCCCACTTTCAGTTAGTTATCAAGTCCTCTCATTTAGTGTCTCTTTCTTTCCATCCCTACTGCCAACACTCTAGATCAGAGTATGGTCACCTCTTATCTGGACTTCCAAAATAGCTTCAAAAATTATCATCCAATCCCAGGTCCAGGGAAGGTCCTTCCTCAGCTGTGCCCTCCACATTAAAAGCCCTTGACCAGAATACAGACCCTTCTAAATGCCGGTCCTTCCTCAGTATTCCTACCCGCTAGACTATACTCTTCTTGGGTATATACAACTTTTCACATATTGTCCACTTGGAAGCCTAAGGCATTTTAAACTTAAATTGATACAGACTGAAAATATTATTAAAAAATGATTACTCACTCCACAACCTGCTGTTTACCTATCATCTTCCTTATCTCAGTAAAAGTCAAATCCATCCTTCCCTGAAGGTCACAAATGTTGGCATCATACCAGATTCCTCTCTTTCTCTCACACGTCATAACTTTTCCCCTCAGTAAATCCTGTCAATCTTACCTTCTAGGGCACGATCACTTTACCCTGCCTCCTTGTAACTTATTCAACTTGTAACTCCTCCCCAAGGATACAATGCCTCCACATCACTCCCTCCACCATCAAACCCTGATCCCAAGCCTCTCCTACCTGGATTACAATCACTACAATAATCATGTCCCATCTCCTACCTGGATTGTTACAACTATCACAATAATCACATCCCATCCCCTACCCGGATTATTACATTATGACTATAAGCACATCCCATCTCTTACCTGGATTATTATAATTACTACAATAATCACATCCTGTCTCCTACCCAGGTTATTACCATTATTACCATAATGATATCCTGTCTCCCACCTGGATTACAATGACAATTTCCCTGCTTCTTTCCACTTCTGGTCCAACAGCGTTATTCTCAACATAGTAGCCAGAGAGATCCTTTCAGACTAGTTTCAGATGATGGTACACCTCTACTTTCCTTTCATTTCACTAGACTCCAAACCAGGTTCTTCCAAGGTCGATGTCACCTTGCTCCCTCTGTGTCCAGCCACATGAGGCTCCCGCTCACTCTGTTCCAGCTCAGCAGCTTCCTGACTCTGCTCAAACCACTTGCCTCCCCAGGGCTCTTCAATCTGGGGGATGCTCCTCACCCAGATATCCACATGGTTGTTCCTCAGTTCCAGGCACCTGCTTCAATGTTTCCTCCGTGTTTCCTTCTCCGACCACCTTTCGACAAACAATGAATGTCTCTCTTCCCTGCCTCAGCTTCCCCCTTAGTCCCCCTTACCCTTTTATCTCCACGGCAGTTGTTGCCATCTCAAGAGTGTATTTATTTATATATTACTTGCCTTGCCCTGTAAGAGCATAAAGCAGAAATTTTCACTGATTTGTTTGCTGATATATCACCTGTACCAAAAGACAGCCCAGCCCATGGCTAGTGATCAATAAGTGTGTTAAATTAGTGATCTACATCATATGCAACCACTCTGATAAAGTCTTCCTCCCTCTCCCATAGTAAAGCGGTCTGTTCCTTCTCCAAACTCCCCCAGTGCTTTAGCTACACTTTGTTCACAGTACTCCACACTCTACACCCAGCCTTAGGTTACCTACAGAGCATAAGCACATGTGCACGCGCTTAGCTTATTTCCCATAAGTCACCTGTTGCTCAGAAGGAAAACACATAAACACCAGGCACGAAGGACCTACCACATCCCACCCAGACACTGAAGGGAAAGGTACGCTCAATTTACTATCTGGGGTAAGGATGAGGTAAGTTTTGTCATGTATTTAGTTGAGCAAAATACACTTTAAGTCCTATAAGGGAAGGTTTATGAGATTTATTAATGAATACGAAGGGAAAAATTATAGAGAAAGAACATGTGAGGAGATGGGCAAATATATACAGATCTATTAATGTGTCTAACTAGGTATGGCTATGTAATACTGATTTGTGTGAATTTGAGATTATAAATTCACTTGACTCATACTGCAAAGAATAAGGCTATTTGAGCTAATAAGGGTACTACAAAGCACTCATTGACAAGAGGCAGAACAAATTTTTTAGGACTAAGGAACAAGGGGAATCGAGATACTGAACACACAGACTTATGGAGACTCCAAAATAAAAATGGAAATGCTAACATTTTAATAATCTTTTGCGGAGAGGAAGGCTGGATGGTCTGCACCAGCCCTCTTTCTCCTGCTCTGGGAGATGTGCTCATCAAGGGTCGAGGCCGCACCTCTCTCCTGTGCTCCACAGCACTGAGCACAGCCTGGCACACAGTAGGTCCTTAGCATGAATGAGATGCACCAAATATAGTCCAGAGTAGGTAAGGCAGTCATGTGAGCTTCATTTGTTCCCAGGATGTATAAAATCATCCACATGGAGCATGGGCACACTCCCTAGCTGGTTGAGCCATGAACGGGAACCACAGCTCCAGTTCCACTAGAGTGACACTAGTTTTCACTCCAGCCTAACACATATCAGGTCACTTCTGCATTTCCATTCGTCTTCTGCTAAGTGAGGAAGAGACTGCTGTAATAAGAACTGAATACGGTTGTATTGATTACACTTTTTCTTTTTCTTTTTTGGGGGAGGGAAGGGGGTTGATTGCATTTTTAAAGCCATTTGGTGCCATGTACCAATTCTTATGAAAGCAAACATGATGGCCTGGGAGCTCCTAAAAACTAATTCTCCATGCTGCTTCAAAGCAAAGAGGTCACCCCAGACCACACTGATTAAACCTTCAACTTTTGGAGTATAGGGGTCTGTTGGCTGGATCATGAAAGAACTTTCCTTCCTTATCAACATTAACAGCAAGATTATTTATTCTGCGAGCTTACCGTGTGCCAGCAACACCATGAAGTAGTGTACGTGGCTTATCTCACGAGGCAAAGCCCCCAGTCCGGTTCTACCACTCACCGGTTACGTGTTCTCATGCAAGCTGCAATGTTAGTTTCTCTTTCTCCACTTCTCTAAAATGCAGGTAACACCCACGTGTCTACCTCACAGAATCGAGATAAGCACCAGAGATACTGTCAGGAAAATTACATGGGAAAACTATGAAGGATCGCACAGCTCCAGGGTGCTGTACTGAATAAAGGGCTGCTTGTTGGAAAAATCACATCATAATTTCCTTACAATTCATTTTACCTGCTTCATTTGTGTGTCCTTATTGGGCAAGGCTCCAAGTTAGAACTACATTTGGATTTTTCCCCCCAAAATATAGGTCTTATCTTTTCAGTTGACTAGAATTTTTTTAATAGCACTTAAGGGGAAGGTAGAAACAAGGGGGAAAGTTTAAGGAAGAAGGTGTCCATCATAAAAATGAGGCCACTAGAAGTAATCTCTTCTCCTACTGTGCAAATCACCTATTACAGTCCTTGTACTTTCTGGTTAGTGTTAAGGAGTTTCATTTTGTAATGCAATTTTAGGAACTTTACAAAGGAATATCTAAGGAATAAGGGATCAAGAAAGACTAACATGTGCCAATTTTCCCAAATATAAAAATCCCTGATAGCTTTACACAGCTAATAGAAATTCCATGACAGTAACTTAAAGGTCCCCAACTTGCAGAGAGCGAGAGATGTGGAATGTATTTATTTGTGTACCTCCAAACATACCTATTTTCATTAGGTATTTTAGGAATTCTCTGAGAAGCAACCAATGCTAAAACCTGGGTGGGAGGCATTAGGATCACTAGGAACTAGACAAAGGCAATTTAATGAGGATTTTCATTTGTAGACTTATAGTCTACATCAGAGTTTCTCAACAGCAGAGCTATTGACATTTTGAGGCCTGAAAATTATTGTTATACAAGACCCACTGGTGTGTTATATGACATTTAGTAGTTCTGAAAGTGCTAGATGCTAGTAGGACACACATCCACCTACCCAGTTAGGACAATAAAAAATGTCTCCAGATATTACCAAATGTCTCCTACAGAGAATAACATCCCCAGAATGTAACTTGTTTTAGCCTTATGTTCCCTTCCTTTTCACTATCTTATATGTCTTCATAATTCTCCAGAATCTTTTGGCCAAGGCAATAAGTAAATTACAGGTATCTGAGTTATCTTTCATTACAACTTCATCTCGAATCAATTATTCATTTCCTGTTGATATTGGCAGCAGAGTCAATGGCTTAGTCATAGTACAAGATTATTCTTACAAAAAGTTTTTATCATTAATAGCTTGATAGCTTCTGCCAAAAATAGTAACGAAATTTTCAAAGTTCATGACACCACACAGACATAAATCCATGCAACACAAAAGCACACACAAGAAATGACAGCCACATACAAAGCATCTTGCTAAAAATAAACAAACTGATGAGTGTTAAATGTCAAATAAAAAGCCAGCCAGAAATTAACAGTCTAAGACTTCAAGAGATATTGCATATTTCTCTTTAACACAGTCATTACCAAAAAAAAGTATTCATGTTACAAGCAGTTATTTTTCAATTACGAGATACTGAGTGATAATGTTTTTCCAGGTACGTATGCCAAGCTTCACAACGCACATTATGTTCAGAGAAATATCACCCAGCATAAACATGAAATATATTCTAGATTAATAGCCCACAGTCAATCCACTGACGTTTATATTTTATTTTCATTGTAGCAGATCAACTTTAAAAAGCATTGCTAACTGGTAGACTACAGAAAAAGAAAATCCTGTATAATAAAGATGATTTCAAGTGGCCAAAACACAACTGTGTTTTGTGAAGACACAATCCCATATCACTTTCCATTATTTGAAAAGTCATGCACTATTCGGTCTCACTTTATAATCTTGTTTTATTTGTGTAGTTACCTTGGCATCGAAATACATGCAGAGCAGCCTTTCAAACAAACACTATGGTATCCAAACAACTATCTTACAATAGACCGCAGAAAACGTTTGCTGCTGTGAGCTGTGATCCAGAAAAATCCTTAGCCTTTTGAGTTTTTGTTTCTGGTTTCTCTCATCTCAACTCAGTCATATAATTGCCCCCTTAACTAACCATGACATATCCAGATATTGAGATGGTTGTATACATTCCCATTCCCATCACACACTTGTATTCTGGGCATTTGTATCCCCTTTAAGAAGAATAACTATTCCTGAGATCTGCTAACACAATAAAGTCATATTTACAAGTAGAAACTCTTCTGAAGTTTAGAAACAACATGCTTGAAGCAGCAAAGAGATTTTTAATCCTGTTGAAATAGCTTTCCCATGATAAATTGAGAAAAGCAAAAGTTTAATATCATGCTGCTGAGATGAAAAGGGTATAACCTGCCTTTATGTGGCATATCAAAAGCATGCCAGGAGTCGGAATTTTAAAATCAGTAGCTGAGAAGTACTTGCAATTAGTTGTCCATGGCACAGTTACACTTTTGTCATCTAGAATGGTTACATTGCTTTAAATTGTAGTTTTAGTAGCTTCCAAGATTTCTGAACTGTAAAATTCATCAAAATCTACCAAAAATTAGGGATTCTTAGAGACAAAATTAATCCTTATAGGGAAAGATACTTAGGTACTAGGGCTTAGGCAGACCAAAATACTTGACATCTTCAAATTCTCCTCCCCTCACTGAAAAACTATTAGCTCCTAGATTCACAAAGTTACAGAAAGTTTGGTGGGAAACATTCAGATATTGCTATGTACTTTTGCACAAAGAATGAATAGGTGATTTACTTTTAAATTTCAGCTATTCTAGAAATGGAAAATATTTTTAGATAATTTTAAATTATAATATGTTATCCTGTCTACCAGGTAAGCAAAATTAAACAAAAGTAGACCAAAAAAATGAAAAGGAAGTAATTATAAACATAGTCCTTACAATAATAATACTGGAAAATATGGAGATTTAAATTTTTTTAATTTTGAAAGGCTAATTTTGCTCTACGAATATAGCCACGCTATAACATTTTGCCCCAGTAAGGACTTGAAAACACTTCCAAAGACCACAAAGGGAAAAAAATCAACGCATGCCCCATTGATGCTGCATATGAATTAAAGTCAACGGCAGGCATTCTGACCTAGCTAATATTTTTTTACATCATACATTTTCTAAAACATAGTTATCTGGCCTTTCACATCCAGAAATCAGAATTTTAATCTACATATCAACCACATACATATTCCAAATCCTGAGCTAAATGTTTTTTGTTTTGTTTTGTTTTGGAGACAGACTCTGACTATGTCGCCCTTGGTAAAGTGCTGTGACATCACAGCTCACAGCAACCTCTACTCTTAAGCTTAAGTGATTCTCTTGCCCTCAGGCTCTGAAACATCTGGGACTACAGGCACCCGCCACAATGCCCAGCTATTTTTTTTGTTGCAGTTGTCATTGTTGTTTTAGCTGGCCCAGGCCAGGTTCACACCCGCCACCCTCGGTGTATGTGGACTGCGCTCTATACCCACTGAGGTACAGGCACCGCCCCATATACCTAATCCTAATGCACATGCTTTGGTTACTTTTTAATCAACTCATGAAATTCAAAAAATGAATTAAAGGGATAGGGCTAGATTTTAAATTTCTAATAAGACAAAAACTATTTAGTTATATAGCACTTCATGCACTGGGCACTGAGACACAGCAATATTACCATTAGGCTGCAAAATAAAATTTTAGAAACCTCATGCATAGCACACAGCATCCCTGTGTAGTGAGTGACATGCCGGGACAAAAGTGCAATAACAAGCTGCACAAAAAACAAACAATATGCACAGACTAAAACTTACCCGTTCTCACCATAAATCTTTTGAAAGAGTCTAAGAAACCAGAAAACCAAAAATTAAAAGGTCATTTTTTTCCAGATGTATTAGTATCTAAATGTTAAATGTTTTTACTAGTCTTAACTCGAGATGGACAAATCTCAAAAGGATGCTTCTTCGACCACATTCTTGATCGTGTCTCAAATTCTCTTCAATCTCCCATCTGAAGACAGTCAGCATAAGCAAAAGGGTTCCCTCAATTTACTCTGAACCAACAAATCCCATCAGAAAAGGTTTCTTACTGATAAGTTAGATTTGGATCCACTAATTGTTTTCACCTAATCAAATTTGTCCATTCTCAAGTTCAATAAAACTGAACATTTGAAAAGAAAGTTACATAACATAAATTATCAAAATGGCCACAATTACATACATGTAAAATTCAACAAACAGCAATGATCATTCATGCATTTTATCCAAGTTTGCACTGAACTTTAAATTATAAATGTCAGAAACTGATAGCCCAAGAAGCCTAGGTCAAAAACAAAAATTAAGTTAAATGAAATCTGCAATGCCACATTTTAAGGGGAACTTTCACCCCCAAAATATGAGCAACAAATAAAACCAAATCCATAACCAGATGCTTAAGTAAATGCCTGAACATGAGAATAAAGGTATAAATATAGTAGAAAAACATTTGTCTGAAACTTCACACTGCAGAATAGTACCATGGACTTGGGTATGCACCTTCTTAAACAGGCATAAATAAATGATTTAGAGATATGCAAATATGGAATTGTACTTTTTCCCCCCCACATAATGACTAAAATGTTTTTCAAAGTGAATTAAATATTTTACAAGATGCTTCAAAATGGCACACAACATGCAGAGTTGAGCAACACAATGCTGCTTTCTTGCATAAGAAAAGTTACACAAGACCATCCATTACAAGCAAAATCCTTGCAGAAACACACTCTGACCTCTCAACCATCAGCCGTTTCTTGTGCCTAAGTCTGCTGGCCTCCCGGATGGCTTCCCATTTTTGAAGGTCGGCCTCACTGCAGGGGCCGGGAGTGAAGCTGATAGGAGGCACGGTAGTTCCCAGTTTCCAGGACTGGATCTTACGAGTCAACATGTCATCTTTCTTCTGCCGATACGAAGGGACTAATATTCTACAGCTACTACTTTTATCTTTGGATGGACACGTCCTTTCAAGTACACAGAGAAATTTTGCTCGAATTTCTGGAGGAAGAGTCCAGGGATCAGGGAAAGGGACTGGTTGGTATCTATCTGGGGCCCCAGACAGAGGCACTTCTTTCTTCTGTGCTGGAATTCGACGGACGATCATATCATCTTTTTCCAAGTCTGGAAGTACAAGTTCACCCTCTCTACATTGCAAAATTATATCTCGCTCTACAGGCTCATCTTGATCAGAGAACCTTCTAAAGTCTTCAAAAGCTCGGAGAACATACGGATTTGCGTGGAAAGCCCCAGTCTTTCTGACAAAGAAATCATCATTCTCCAAGTCGGGATCCAGAGCTGAGGGCTCAAGATCATCTCTTCTATAGCCTGGAGCGTAAGAGAGATTCTTCCTGCGTGTGATGAGCCTGGGGCCAGAGGTGGGGTCGATTTTAATATTTGTTTCAGAAGACAAGATGTCATCAGAGTATGTTTGGAAGGCCTGAAGTAATAAAAACTGACTGAAGCACATAAAGGAGAAAGGAAGGGAGAATCTTATTAAGATTTGGGGAGAAAAGTGTAATTAGACAGCAGACCAGCTAGCCATTTACCAAGGGCGAATTATTTTAGGGGATCACAGCAAGGACTCTGGCTAGGAAGACAGGTTTATATTTAATGCCATGACCTATGACTTTTCTGCATATCAGTTAAAGAAGCAAGAGCAGAATATACTTCTCAGGAGAAGTGGGCACCACTGAGGCCAAGTGATAGGGCTGGTAGACAGATCTACTGTCCTTCCCCGCCCCACACACACGTGAGTGCCTTTCTCTAACACCCTTTCCTCATTCCACTAGCTGCAGTGGCCTAACTCCTCCCCCCAGTGAAGAAGGAACAATCTCGGCAAATTCCAAGAGTGGGTGCCATGCACTCTGCAATAGCTACATGTAATCAGCAGGCAAAAAAAGGAAATAAATTGCTCTGAAGTTTTCTAAGACCTCCAAGGATTCTTCCTTTACTTTGCATCTTCCCCGGACTTGCCCTTCCTTTTCCACATCTCCACACACAGCATAACTGTAACATTAGGTAATCTTTTTAAGAAGCCATGGAAATGGCTTTCCAAAGGAACTATGCCACGTGTAAATATATCCTGTCTCACACATTATTGCACTAAAGAGGAAGGTTGGATTCTACAGACTTCCGAGCTGACACACTCACGCAGAAGGCACTATGTTACGCATTATGCTTCATACTAGGTCTGTTAAGTGAGTGAGGTTTCGGGATTTAGTGCAGTCAGGGCCAAGTTAATGCAGCAGCAGAAGCAAGTAGCGGGGTGTCTGAGGCCAAACCCAGGCGGGTTCATGCAGACAGGTGCACCTGGGCTCATGTGAAGTACCACTGCCTCTCCCGGCTGCATGGGTATCCTGTGATCTTATGGCCCTTTTGGCAGCTAGTTCCAGCAAGCGTGAACGTCTTTGACAGATGATGTCTAGCCTATGGTCTGCATTTTGTATTCCACTAAAAATGGTGGAGCTTCTGTCAGAGCCTGAGTGCTCATCCTCAGAGTCTGAATTCTTTCTACGGTGGAGTGACATGGAAAAAGGGGGTTGGGGGGGAGGAGACAACAGAATTAAAGAAAAAGAGAACTAGTAATAATAATTGCAAGCTCTGAATATGTACAGAAGAGGGCTTCTTAGGATCCCGGATCCTAATCTTTACATTTAAATACAAATGATTTTCCATCATAAAGGTTGGAGGGAACTAAATAGACTTTCTCTAGCGCACCATAACAATTTCACATAGAACCCCACCCGGAGTATTGAGTGAACACTGAAAAAACAGAAACATGCACAGAGACAAACCTGAATCCCTGAAATTCTTTATACCATGGTTTGTAAGTTTCCCGTTTTATTCTTTTCCAGTTCACATCTTCTGGGATCCAACATTTGGGAAGAAACTGATCAAAAGAATTCCCTGGGTTTGGCATGATTGGACTTAGCTTTCGCACATAGAGATCGTCCTTTACAATGTTGGGTATGCTTGTTGTCTTTCTTTCCTCTTCCAAGTAGCAAGAGGAGTTTGAAGTTTTGTGAACTGTTGGCCAGTTCTCCACACTGGGGCCCCAAGTTCTCCTCTGGTTACTGTTCAAAATATCCAACCAGGTAAGACACTGTATGAGCATTTGTGACACAGAACACGAAAGGCATGCTTCCTGGCTCACACAGCTTACACCACTGCAGGGGAAGCAAATTAGTTCCCACTCTCATCACCACAGCTCCTACGTAGAACAGAGTTAAGGGATTACAACAGCATCTCATTTTAATTTGAGAATAGCTAGGTACACATGGGCCAGAGATACTTAATTAGAAGCTGTGTTAAAAAGAAAGAAACAAATTGCAAACAATTTGGGGGGGGGGGTGTTACTTTCTGAATTGTTATAAAATCAGCCACATAACAGACATCCAGACCCAGGATATTTCTGACCTCGCCCGTTTGTACAGCCCAGTGGCTAACGTGTCAGAAGGAGCAAACATTGGCAGATGAGAGTTAGGAGAGGTGGTGTTTGAGATGAACCTCTTGGGCTTCTTTTTCACTTGGAATCTACGGTTGGCTAAGTCATCCAAAATTATATCGGGCAACCTTCTTTCATCCTCAGAGTCCGAACCACTTTCAGAACCATACACCTCCTTCTGATAGGAAGCTGGATTTGAAAAATCACACTCTGTCCTGCTAATTTGATAGGAAATTAAATGATTCTTTTCATGTCCACTACGATCAGTCAAAAAAGGAAAAAACCATAGCAGAGCTCACAATGAACAATGTAAGTCCTCTGGGAAGCAGAAAGATACCAATGAATTAAAAGCACACATCTAAAAAAAAGACCTAGAAAAACACATGCTGACATTCTAAAACAGAAGAAATATCTTCGACATAGATAGAGGTAGGAAAAAAAACTCTCACTAGTGAAACATTATCTGTGAAACACATTTTAAAAGCCATTCTTTCTAACACCTTTAAATATCCCGGCAAATTCACAGAGCAAACTGAACTCCACAATCACATCGCATCCCAGTACCTTGAAAATGTTCCATCTGCTTCTGCAAACGCTGGGCTTGCCCAGCTTCTTCTGTTATCCTCATTTTTGTCCGGCTTTTTCTTCCTCAAAGGTGCTGGCATGTAGGATGACTGTCTACTTTTGTTAGGTAAGAAACGATTGAATGGTAAAGCAGACTTTGGTTCGATAGCCGAAATCCTTCGATAGGACATATCGTCTTTATTACAATCCTGCATTTTGAGTGCGAACTCGCAATCTGTGTCACTTTCACAACCTGTAAAAAAGGCACCAGAATTTGCTTTACTCTCCAGATTTTTCGTCTAAGTGAAACCCAGACAGCGAGTGCCTGCTTTGTCTTTCCCTTGGAAACCCAGTGCTGTCAGCGCTAACTGCAGAGAATATTTTTAGAAATTTGTCACGAAGTTGTGATAAGATCTATTAGGAGGAACTCGCTCTGCATACTGGAGGCACATTCTTGTGTGTTGCATGTTCTAAGCAGGAAGAGTCCCACTCTGCTACTGCAGGACCCCTTTTCTTCTCAATCTTCTTTGCCTCTACGATTTTTCAAAAGATTGGTTGCTGTAACACAAGTGAATAAAAACTAGCAATAGAGTCACACATCCTTAAAATGCATGCAAAAGTAATTCTAGGAAAACTCAGTAATTTAAAATAAGCCATGCTACTACCTAAAATTTATGGGAGGGGAAAAATAAGAAAGGACCTAGAAAGAGAAACCTAAAAAAGCACAAGATGGCGAAGGCCTCTGATAGAGCCTTATGAGACCCCTATGAGCACGAATTGTGCATTAGAAATGAAGCTGGACCAGATGATTTCAATAGTCCCAAAGGAAATCTCAAGTCTTAAGTCCAAATGAGAGCACAGAACTCAAGGTTTCCTTTGGGGGTTGCCAAGGAAATTATACTAGAATCTTATATTTTGATTCGAAATCATTTATACACAAATTCAAAAGAATACTCTTTGATACACCTCAAGGTCAGACAGATACAAACAGTAATCTGCTTTCTTAAAACATGTTTGTTCTTTTAAAGACACAGAAAGAAAAGAACAGAATACAACACTACAGGTTCAAGCTGAGACTCTTTCCTGCCCTGATTTGCTTCCTGCCTCCTGTGCATCTGGAAGGTTTGCAAGTGTTGCCTACTTCCCATCAGGGCTCCCTAGGACCCGGCTGTGCACAGCAGCGGTCAGCCACAGGTGCTCGGCATGCCCAGCACCTGCAGAGTTCACCTGAGCTCAAGGCACCTCCTTTCCTTCCTCCTGCCTGCAGGAATCTACAGTAAATAACACTAAGGACGGTCTGCGAGAAGTAGTTAAATACGCAACTATGAGAAGGGGCAGGGTAATAGGGAGTTAAGATGGGACTTCACTGCAAAGAGAGAAAGAAGTGGCTCTATTAGAACAGGAGTAGCTGGGCGGCACCTGTGGCTCAATGGAGTAGGGCCCTGACCCATATGTCAGAGGTGGCGGGTTAAAACCCAGCCCTGGCCAAAAAAAAAAAAACTGTAAAAAAAAAAAAAAAAAAAAGAACAGGAGTAGCTGTAATCAATAATCAGCGGCTAAAAAAATAAAATTAATTTCTTTCTTTTCCAATAAATGTATCAATGGCTCTTGCCAAAATGTACATATGCGAAATTTTAAAGTTGATGAATAGACTATTCTATTTTTAAATTTTTAAGTTAAAATCTTTTTGTAGCCTAGGACAGTGCCCTACGGAATTTGGGGGGTGTTGGTTTGTTTTGTTGCCTAAATATTATTACAAGAGTTATCATACAAAACTAAGAAATTTAACATTGTTATTCTATTATCCTAAAAATATTACCCTAAATTGTTATGATCATTAATTCTGGACTACAGTCCAGTGAGTAACAGAATGTTACTATACTAATCAGGAAAAAGCATTATCAAACCCAGTGTCTCCACCTCTCGCATTTTTTTCTTTCATTTTTGTTTTTTGCTTTTTTTGTTGTTCTTTTTCCTGCTTAGCGTCACGTCCACACTCACTAGACAACATCTGCAACTCCTTCCAGGATCAGGCAGAGGTGTGACAGCGGCCCTCACTTCTGGTTATTTGTACCAGGCGCCCAGTGCAACCAGATCTGGGCAGGACCTAGATTCCATGTCACTGGAACACAGCCTTTGAATCACGTGAGGTCTGTATACGCCATGCGCATTTCCCCTTTTACTCTTTGTTGATCAGATACACAGTTAAACCTTGCCTGTTGTTAGCCTCTGCTTTTTTTTTTTTGAGACAGAGCCTCAAGCTGTCACCCTGGATAGAGTGCTATGGCATCACAGCTCACAGCAACCTCCAATTCCTGGGCTCAAGCGAGTCTCTTGCCTCCGCCTCCCAAGTAGCTGGGACCACAGGCGCCCA